>DWHV01000298.1:0-11499 GCA_018248035.1 Papilio joanae | reverse complement strand
TATTGACAGACAAACAATTTGATTTATATAGAAGAAGATGAATATCAAAATTTGTCTTATATTTTCAATTATAAATCGAAAACATATATTTCGAATAGAGAATTTATATAATGTTAAACTTAATACATAAAAATGAATGGTTCATTCAAAATACATCTGCAAACAGGTTGTTTGTAATCAGAATCCGGTATGGCGATTTGAATTGAAAGACATCGTCGCTGCGAGATACAAATCTAAGCAAATCGGAGCGACTTCGAAAGCTGCGTGGCCAATATTGATGTCACGGCTTCTGTATGTATGTATATATGAATACATTTGGTATGTCTGTGTGCGGTTAATGGTCGGATGGAATTAGACCTCAACTACATCATAAGAAAATAGATCTGTCTTCCGTTGGTTTAAAATGTTAATGTTGTTGAGTGTGGCATTTCTTAATATATTTTTGTTACAATTATTTCACAATTAACGCGACGCTATTTTTATAAACGCAGAGAAAAAATGTGCTTGTTTGACAAAAAAAAATCTGTGGCATTTTGGAAATAAAATTGAATTTTGAAATGGCATAAAAAACTATCTAAAAACCTATTATAATCTCAACATAATCTTGATTCGTGACAACGTTTAGAACTAAAATAGAAAATAAAGGTTTTTTTAAGTACTTTAAGTCTAAATTAATTAATTTATTAGATTAGAAGCCTTAGGAAACAAAACTGTATCTACTTTTAAAGTACTGCTGGAATAAAATACTACATTTAAAAAGCTTTTTAATTTTAAACAATGAAATAATCAAAACAAAAATTTTCGTCCCACAAAAGGCTATAGAGAAAAAAAAAATAGTTAGTAAAATAAATATCTGAAGTTATAATGATATTCGTTCCAAATCAAAGACAAGGAATAAAAGTTGGTTTCTAAGACCAAAATCTCTGTATAAAACATATCGTCCTCCCTGTCATTATCTTTAAAAACAGAGATAACATTATATTTTAAACGGTAATTTCGGTCTCAAAAAACCCCCGGTTTAAAATATTGTCGTTTATATTAAAACGCATAAAGTATTAAGGTATCAATTCGTAGCGGCAATCGCGCTACAAAACGGTCAATGTTACGCGGCGGCCATCTTGTATTTTATTCTGGTCGTTAGACAGATAGCTTATATCGCTAAATGCCTTGACGCCGGGGATATTGGCCGCTTATAGTTTAATACTATTTTACTGTATGTTTATTTATCTATACAAATATAACTAAATAAACAAAAGAAGTAGTCAGAGTCTATTGACTTGTTACTGACTAGAACCTGACATAGGTCTCTCAATTCTATATTCATAAGTCTTTGCTACTCAGATGAAAAATATTTCATATATCATTTAATAATTTGTATGTTAGAAAATACTTGTAAACAAATTCAATGGAAATGTGACATGAAATTTACACATGTCACTGACTGACATTTACATCTATTATCTATGGATATATTTTGACATTTTAAGTGTTGAAATTGATGATATAACATGTCTGTTTTTAATAAGTCCTTGATTAAAGCACTATAAAGGTATAATTGTTTAGGTAGGATGTTATAATTTCTCAATTCTACTGAATTAGCTGTCCGCCCGCGATTCCGTCTTCATCCATTGTTCCAAATTTCATCAAGATCTGTTGAGCCGTTCCGGAGATACCTTCAAATAAACATCCATCCATCTAAACATTCGCATTTATAATATTAGTAAGATTAGACTGTACATCAGTTTTGTTAACTTCTGCGTTTAATAACACTACAAAAGAAAATGAACATTAAAATTCAATATTTTAGGTTAGGTCTAAAACAAAGCACATATATTATTACTGCAGTGCAGTACGTTTGATGAAGATAATTAAAAACAAACTTACTACCATAACTAAAATTTCTACCGACTTACTGAAAAAAAACGGAACGTTCTAAAATCAAACTCTATGCGTGTTCGAAAAAGATTCGTTTTCAATTTCTATGAAAAAAAAAAACTCATTTGGGATATTAGCCTTTAATAATCACTAATGGACCGCGCGTAAATGAATACGATGTTATTAAAAGAATTGGTCTACGAATGGTTACAGTCCAATCTATACTAATTACAATTTAACTGATAAGTTTGCGTAATCTGAATCAAATTAAATGTCCCGTTCTATATTAAAAGGGAGTCCGTGTGAGTGTAGACTTGAGTCATAACTCAATTTGTACGAAAAACATCTGCCCCGGTTACATCCCGTAAAGGCGTGGACACAACGACGCAAAAATAAACCTACAGAACTATTTTTCAACAAAAATAAAAAAAAGCGATAAAATCGAGCCTACCGTGGGCATAGTAAGAAATAAATTAACAACATGTGATCCGCATGAGAACATAGTCTCCGCTGGAGTTCTGAGGCCCTAGTACTTTTCATACAGCTTGTCTGTTCTAACAACAATTACAATAGTTTGCATAAAAATATATCTTAAGAAATGATAAATAAATCAAGATATTATTAGACCTGTAAAAAGAAGAGGTTTTCGTATAAAAATATGACTATTTTTAGTAAGAGTACACATTATTATTTCCAAATGATATTATATCTTTTCGGTAACTGACATTTTTTCTAAAGGTCATTTACATTACTAATATGTTCAAACAATTATTTACTCCAACGCAAAGATAAACATATCACAATAAAGACCATTGTTCCCACTCACAATAACATTCGATTAATTTTGAACTACGAGTATAATAATCTCGTATCATTAACTGAATAATTCTGCGTTCATAAAAGGCAATATAAATTATTTATATTAAAACAAACGACTGACAATCAAGTTTTTTTTTATAAATTAATTCATGTCAGTTAAACTGTACAAGTTGAGTTTCATTTTTTTTTACAAAAAAATTGTATCATTGTAAGTGGCCAGTTATTTTGACATTCGTAACCGTTAAATATTTGTAGAAAATTAAATTTACAGTTACCTGCGACTTCGTGCTTCGTGACAAAAAAAATCTAGTAATAAATAAACCCTTTATCACATGGGGATACTGTAGCTTTACTTTTACAAGTCTTTCCTGTCTATAATATTAGTATAGAAGTATATAGAAGGTTTATAACTAGAAATTGCAACTGTTACAAATCGTAAGACTCGTACAAAAGCATTGTTATCTGTTATCAAAGTGAATGTGAAGCAGAACATGTTTCTTTCCACGTTTTTAGGCAGTGAAAACTCAGAATAATATCTAAAAGACGTTGATAATATAAATAAATATTTATAACAGTTATACATTCATATGTTACACATTTTCAAGCCATATAGTTTAAACTGACTAATTTAAAAATAAAAACTAGCTGATCGATTTAAAAAATGTCATCTTCGATTAAAGTAGGTGACACACCTGTACTTTTATCAAGTCGTACATTTTAATTTAAAAAGGTATCGGCAATTTATTTAACTTGTAATTACAATGTATCTTATTAATTGTTTTATCGTAAAATATAAACGACTGTTAAGATAATGATTCAATAAAATAAAAATTAAGTGATTGAATAAATATTTTTTAAATTCGTTAAAATGACAATTTGACTAATCATCCATTAGAACATCAGGAGAAATATTCAATTTTTAATTTTTTCATTACTTAGATATGTGATCTCCGATATTTACTTCCTTTAATTTTACGACTTAATTATAATATTCACCACTTTTTAATTATCAGCAATTAGGAAATAATGAATAAATATCAAAAAGTGTCAGTTATTATGAACGCATCCTTACAGTGGCGACAACAATAAGTGCACATTGACCGCGTCCTCCAGACGAAAGTAATGAAATGAAAAAAAAAAAAAAAAGAAACACGCTGCCCGCTTTCGCCGCCGGCCCAGCCCGAAATTGAATGACCTCATTTTCGGCTCGGTTTTTATTTTATTATTTTCCTTTCGCAATATTCTGTCGTCTTTGTTGTCTTCAACGTGACTGCATTGCGTTATCCGCGCCAAAAATAACGCGACTTTTGTGACGTTTATAAATTTGAATTTAGAAGCATCATAGAGCAGTAATACAAATACTCGTTGAGCAAAGATCTAGTGGATAAAAGTGACAAAAGGCATTTTCAAAGCTATCATAGAGATAGTTTACAGTTATAATTTATATTGAATAATATGAATAATATGTTTATTTCTAAAAATAACATTAAACTATGAATTAAACATCAAATTTAAAAAATTGTTGACCGTCTTCTTAATATTATAAATGCGATAGTTTAAATGCATGTATGGATGTTTGTTAGAAGGAGGCCTTAAGGGATTTCGCTGAAATATGGCATAGGTGTAGGAAATAGTCTGGAAGAACACATAGGCAACTAAGATTTCCTTTAATCTCACAATCCAAGCGAACGGTGTCGCGGGCGACATCTACTTTTCAACAATGTTTAAATCAAAACCCGAATGAGAAATGATTGAAGTCAGGAAATCATCTCAGTGCTATGTGCATTAATTTTTGTATGACTAAAATTTTTGTTTTAAATTATTGTTATCAAAATAAGGAAGTAAAATGTAAACACACAAATATTTGTATCGTAACATGGCGGAGAAATTAAATATTATTTGTCACTCTTGTATTTACTCACAACGTTTGTTTTGATTAAAACGCGGCAAAAACAATAACAATATTGACCTTGAAACGAGAATAAAAATTACTAATATGTTATTTAGATTACCAAGATAGTTTATGAAAATTTTGGAATGGAAAAAATGTTTGCAAAAAGAAATAGGAAAACATATGGACCAAAGAATTCGTGAAAACAATAAAAATAGAATGACTTAAGATTAATGGCAGCAAATATGTGTACATCTTAGTTCTTACTAATATTATAAATGCGAATGTTTAGATAGATGGATGTTTGTTTGAAAGTATCTCCGGAACGGCTCAACGGATCTTGATAAAATATGTGTAGAACATAGTCTGGAAGACCAAATAGGCTATTTTTTACATTTTCTTTTAATTTCTCGCGCAGTTGCGTGTGACAACTAGTCAAGATATAAATGTCAAAAGAATTGTATGAGTTTTACGATATTTCAGTAATTAAAAAATAATTGCCAATATTTTGTAGAAATGTCTTGCTTTTGAGTGTAAAAATCAACTCACACTCTTTGTTTTTTGTAATTCAAGGCTTCTCAATAATAACCAATTGATGTAGGAAGAATAAAGATGAAGAGTTGAACTTTTAAACTTCGGTGTAAAATAATTTTGCTTTATTAGTTGAGGCTATTTAGAAACAACACAAATATAGAGAGGTTTATGTAAAATTATTAAATAAACATTTCATACTTACAAAATATTTATCTTCATGTTTCATCAAGTATTATAACTTTCAAAAAAAGAAGTCAACGACGCAACCAATAATTTCTAGTAGCAAAGAACTGAAATCAAAATGGCGGCCGCGGGCGAAGATCAGGTTATCTATCGAATGGCAACCAGCAAAATAAATTCCCCAAGTAAAAACTGATGCGCCTCATCCGTCTCGAAGCTAAAACGAGAAATAAGACATGACAAAAACCACCGAGATGCTATCCGCGCCCGTTCCGACCACACGACCTATCATTTGTAGCTGCCATTTAATTTTGTCTATGCTTAACTTTTTTTTTTCGAAACATTCCACATCAAACATGAACCTGTCAGCCAGTATGTGTAGAATGACGTTGACAAATGAGGTTTTAATATTTTATTATTTAATATTGCATAATAATAAATCTAAAATTATGTGTCGCTAACTCAGCTTTTTGTTATTATATAATGTACAATGAATTTTAATTTATAACTATACTATACTAATATTATAAACGTGAAAGTATCATCTAAAGACGGATGAATGGATGTTTGTTATAAAGTACATCCGGAATAGCTAAATCTGTCGCTGAAATTTGTCATAGATGTAGAACATGTTGGTGTATAAGAACGCATAGACTTAGTTTTTTTTTTAATTCGTGCTAACTAATTCACGGGCAAAAGTAATTTAGAGTATAAAAATGTTTACGGAGAAAATTTTATTTCCACAAAATTGCTTAGTATTTTGTAAAAGCATACGTATATTATCGTAAGGTAATATTTGACAGCTTTACGATGCCTTTTATTATAATGTTAACAGTCGACTATTAAACTTATTTTTTTCTAAGAATACCGGAGAGAATACAGGAGCATTAACATCTCAGCAGCCTAAAGCTACCGAACGCAACATACCAAACATAGGGTTGACAGATAAATAAAAAATCTTTTTAAATCTATCTATATCTAAATACTATCTTTTGACCGCGACTTCGTTCGCGCGGAATTAAAAAATTAACTTAGTAGCCTATATATTGTTCTAGACTATGCTCTACATATTTGTAAAATTTCATCGAAATCCGTTAAGCCTTTTTGTATATACGTAGTAACAAACATCCGTCCATCCATTCACACTTTCGCAGGTTTCCGTCATAAACTTATATATGCTTACTAGAAGTTTCTGAAATAGTAACACGTCTAATTTGGCAACAACCACCGTTGTCACAAATTTTTAAGCAATGGCTTTTCTTTAAACGTTTGAGTAATGTTATATCTATTGTTACCAATGTAAATTCATTCAAAAATTTTTTACATCGCGAATGACTTAAGTTAGAAAAGATCTATAAATTGAACATATTCAATTAAACTCTCAAGTCTTTAAAATATGGTGTAATTTCATAATACCTTATAAGTGATTTTTCAAAAACAAGTCAGTGTGATTTTATTTTAACTAGCAGGAATATAGTTAAGATTATCATTTAAGCAATTAACATAACAAATATTTTGTCTACATGTAAGAGACAATAAAAGAGTTAAAAGCTTCGCAAGTAAAAACTAAACTCTTTGGTATTTCGTTTGTTAAAAACGGTAGAGTGCCAACCCTGGCATAGCCCAACGCCATGAGAATCCAGTTACGGACCAGTTCCATACGTCAGATACGAAAGTTATGTTTTATATTTATATCTACTACGCACTTATTACGTCTCTATACGTGTGTGCATTTAGTTTGTATGCATGCGGGTAAAAAACGAAATAATATTGTCCGGTGAACGACCGCGTCGGTTGAGGCAGGGCAGGTTCGCGCGGCGTCATCTCGAGCAGTTTGACAGCTTTTGAGATGCGTTCTCTTTTTGAATTGTGGGCGTCGTCGATATCTTTCGTTTTTTTCTTAACTTTTTTCTTGTGATTCCATCTCCTTCGGCCACAAGCCCGCAAGTCATTCTGCCTCGTGCATTAGGATCTTTATAGAGTTTTTTGTTGCTCTGTATTAAAATGGCGATCGATCATATTTTATCTTTACAGAGTGGCGTTTTGTGTGAGGTTAAATTATGTAAAGCCATAGAGGGAATGGGTTAGTTTATTACGTACTATAAGTGTGTTTGGACAATTTTTTAATATATTTAATTAAATCAGTTTACTTTCTTCATCACAAGATGATAAAATAGAGAGTTTAAAAGCTATAATATGAAAATATTTATTTTGTATTTAATACAGCAGGCAATGATAACTTCGAATAATTGCTTAATAACAAGGATACAATTTAGTTCACAAGAATATTTTTTATTTCTAAGTAAAATCTATCAGAAAAAAAAAAATCAAGATTTGACTATCTTTATCGATAACAAATCAAAATAACAAATTTTGAAGATTTATTTTTAACTTAAACTAATTTTGTTCATTGAAACAAAACTATACCATACTTTTAGCTAAATTTATTCGATAAATATATTAAAAATAAAAATACTTGTCATACATATTATTGAATGCACTATAATATTCACTAAGGTACTATTAATACATATAGAGATAAAGAATAGTTAAATGTTCACTTAGGGTGTTATTTAGTATGTATTTAGTTTCGCATACTTTAAGGAATCCGATAGGGATTCCTTAAAAAACAAACGACTGTGAATGTGGCAATATTTATTCATAATATTCAGAATTTCATCTACTCTAAAATTATATACTAAAAGAAGAAAAATATTTTTGTATGTAACGAATAAACTCATACACTACTGGAACGAATTCAAAAATACTTTACCATTAGAAAGCTACATTACCACTAAGTGATATAGACTACATTTAGTACTAGATTTTGTAATTACAGGAAGATGTTGTTGAGAAAAGCTAGTAATTAATAACCTAAAGAATTAGCCAGAGATTAAGAATCTATTTGGCTTCCTAACACCCATATCTACGTCTATACGAAGGTTCATTTTTCGTACTTCAGTGTGTTATTTGAGACAAAGGATTTCCATTTAAAGTAAAGTAACAAAAACAATATAATAAGGGTAATTATTGCTAGTAATAAATCGCTAATAATAAATATTACACGTGTCATTATAAATAAAGATAAGTGTATCATCAAACGAAAAAAATATTATAAACAAACAAATAAAACTGTATGAAATATATTTACAATTCGATGAACAATGCCTCTATTTATTATTTATCGGTTTACGAATGTGTTTTGTCGCCATTATTGCCCGTTTAAGGTCAAATCGTTATTTTTATCAGTTCAATACACTTTTTATGGATATTATTTATAAGTGAATTGAACTTTTTTAAACGATCACTTGGGGGCCTTAACTTGTGGAACAATTCTTTTCTACCTTTGACTTTTAAGAAATAGGATCTGACGCATTGCCCCCATATTAAAAAAAAAAAACTTCTAAATTGGCTCGTTTTGTGGGTAAAAATGTTGAGTAGTATTTTGACAGTATTTTACCCTTTTTCCGGTAAGCGGCAGATTTTATTACAATTGTTTTACTTAGTCCATTTCTGTATAGTCAAAGTTTACTAATCACAAAGATTCGCTGCAATAGCGTAAGCACTTTCCCATTGAGGCCCGACGCTGTTCTCACTAAATGAAACTGGTAGTGGTGATTTGCTTTTAGTTGCCTCCGGCGCGGCCTGATCTATTTGTTTTGAGGTACACTTTGACAGAACTAGTGATGTTACTGCTTTCAAGTACTTATCGATATCGATTAAAAATGTTTTTTTTATAGTGAATGCAATTAAAGGTTTGATTTTATATTCTAAAAATATTAAAATTTAATGTGTTTTACTTGCAGTCGCAGGCGACAGCAACCGCGCGGAATTAAAAAAAAAACTTTATAAGTAGCCTATGTCTTCTTTCAAACTATGCTTTACATTTATGACAAATTTCATCAAGATCCGTTGTACCGTTCCGGAGATACCTTCAAACAAACATCCATCCATCCATCCAAACATTTATAATATTAGTAAGAAGTAAGATAGTTGTATCAAGGTGTGTATTTTTCATGTTACGAATATAATTTTCATTGATGAAAATTACTGTTGCATCATTTTGATTTAAACAATATTCTTTCCATAAGGAAAAATTCCAAACACGATAAGCATTTTATACGTGATACAAACAACCAACCAGTATTAATTTCCTTTCATAGCATCGACTTTTTGTCCGAAAGATAAAACAAAAGGAGTATATCTGAAGAAAAAGTATTTAATGAAACATATTGACATAACTCAATGCAAAAATCCATAAAAAAAATATTGGACATAAACTACATGTCTATTATAGTATTATCGTCTGGACATTGGCGTTGTCAAAACGCGGCCGTCGACCCCAGAGAATGTAGCGAGCAATGGAAAAATACTTTCGACGCGCGTCACGTAAACTAGACATGTCTATTGAACATCTAGAGGATATTTTCTTATTAACTACCCGCATGTCCAAAGTACAAGCTGAAATACTTTATACAATTATGGACTTTGAGTTAAGAAATCCATCATAATGTATGAAGTTTAGACAATTTTATAAATAACATGTTATTTTAACAAGTTCATGTTATCACAAGTTTTACTTAAAAGTGAAACATTTGTATAAATGGAAGAAGTCAACGTTTCTTCCAGATTATCATAATCAGTACTAACAGATTCATATATTTAGAGATGAACGCTCTTTGTCTAGTCACTGCGTACATTTGCATGTATTAAAAGAAATTAGTTACCCATTTTACTTACGTCTTACATATAAAGTCACCTATGTTGTCAAATATCTGTTGTAGTACCTTGAAATTTCATTTGTGTGAAAAAAAAAATGTAATCTATGTTTTATTCAAAGAGAAATAGGATGGAATCAAATGTTGTTATACAAGTGTTGTGACAATGAAAACAGACAGTTCCAGACTTTAAGATGTGAGATAGACAGTCGTAATAAAAGTGCAGGGCCGTCTAGCTATCCGGATCTAGTGCCACCGCCCTACTGCGTCTTGATAGCTGTTTTATAGGTCGACCGAATCGTCCACTTTATTGATCAGCGTTCGCCAACAAGAAAACTTTTTGTATCGTCTCCACAGTTTTTGAATTCAAACTTCGCTTAGCTTCTCTGTTATATCAATGGGATCCTATAGTTCTTACTATATAGGTTCCCATTTATATAAAAATATAAATTCTTTCATAGACTTAATGTGAAAGAAAATTGACAGATAAATAATGGAATGTTCTGATCGTGTAATAATTTAGACAAAATAAAATAAATAGAAGTCGTATTAGCTCGCATTTTTATGATCTTTAAATTGGTAAAAGAGTTACAATTCAGTACTTTTTGTGTTTACTTAAAATTAAAAATATTTTCTCATGTTTCAATTTTCACAAAAAACAATTTCCACAGTTTCAATTTGTTCTTTAGGTTTTAGTAAAAGTCAATTCGTATCGTTTAGTCTAAGACATAAGCGTGTAGGGCATGCCCTAGAGAGCTATCTAGATTCGCTCCAAGTCCCACTCGGAGAAAATTTGTCGTAATGTCTCAAAAGATGGACTACAATTTAGATCGCTTAGGCAACATTAAATACGTCTAAATGTGTTTTACTGCCATTTTTCTATATGTATCTATCCACAAGAACACGCGTGTTAATATGACACTAAGATCTTGATTTATTAAGATTAAGAAAAACTACTGAAGAATATTCTATTTATTATGCCACCGTAAAATTGTCAAACTGGACATTTTATCATCCAACTACTCATACAATAAATTGAAAGCAAACTGTTAACTGTGGACCTAGTACGAATAATTTTCGTACTAGTAATTTTTTAAATTTCTCCATGACGATACGATGGCAATTGTTTTTATAATAATATAAAGAAATAAAAACATTTTCTTACCCAATCATTATAAACATGTATTATCAAATGTGTTAAAAGATAACGACGTGAAAAAAAGCTTTTGCAATATAAAACATTACCGAAAACTTACTTTAATGTAATCTCAACATCTTTACCTGTTAAAAGTATAATAAATCTTGACAACATAAAAAAAAATTGTAGCTTTTACCACAGTGTTAAATCTATTACAGTGTCTGATAATATTCACGCATGAACACTTGCTTGGTACAAAGTCTAGGGTATTACTCGGACTCGTATCACTTGGACAAACGCCAAGTGGAACTCTTTGGTACTTGATTAAATAAATTCTACTCGTG
>DWHV01000297.1:0-11512 GCA_018248035.1 Papilio joanae | reverse complement strand
ACCACACCACACCACACCACACCCACTCTCACCCCTCACACATACACACACGCAGTGCGGCTATAAACAAATCAATCCAGCCGTACACAAATAGTCGGTAACTGTTGTCCATACCAATAGACACATAAAACAATAGACAAATTGCTTTTCTAACTTCTGTTTCAGGTTTAATACATAACAAGTTGCACAACTTATGTATATGGTGTGTTGTGTCTTATGTGATATAATTCAAAAATTATGTATGAAATATAAAGGTAGCTAAAATACAATTAGAACTGAGTAAATATTGTAAAAATTCAAAATAATAACAAGGCAGTTTATTGAGCCGGCTCAAAGGCGACGTACATCATCCATTATATCTGTTCATCAATTATGAACGCCGCTACTAATGAAGATTAATTTTTCTAGTCGCTCCATTACTCTCTTTTTATTATTCTTTTATTTTAATTTTTTATGGATATATATCTTATCTATATCAATATGTCCCTAACGGTTTATTTAAACATCGAGGGTGAAACATTGTATGGAAAAGTGTTACTCCTTCGACAGAATTACTTGAATTTCTTGAAAATTGAAATAAAAATCTCCGGTACCTTTGGTGTTGCTGATGTCCGTGTGCGTCGGTGACCTCACTAAGGTTTCCACTGCTCGTTTGTAACCTATTCGTATAAAAATGCTTTTCAGAACTAATACTTAACTTAAACTTATCCTGTAAAGGTTTTGAATAGGGGATGAAAGTTTGATTCATATTTTAAATACCACGCGGACAAAACTGCGGGAAATAGTTAGTCTTAAATAATACGAAAACACAACAAAGCGAACATAAAGCGCGCAGTCGCCTGACAGTCATTAAAAATTTATTGTCATTAAGTTGCGGCAGGAAAGTAACACATCAATGAAGGAAAATTACTCGTCATACTTACACCACATCGGCACTACCGCACGAGCTGCCCTCTTACATCATTTTAAGTAAGTTAAAGAGTTTATAAAACAGGTGCAGTGTACACAGGTAATTCTATGCATATTCACCCTCCTTCTCATTACATCTGCCATCTGTTAGATTATATTAGTGCAACGGAATCGATTTTTAATAAAAAAAATCAACTTCCAAGTGACAACACGCCTTAACTTGAAAGGTTTCGGTGTCATAATATAGTGTCCTGAAACCTTAGTTGATACATCCGGCAAATAATACTTCTTTCTAGACACCAGAAAACAACAATTGTGGTTTTAGGAATCCGTACAAATTTTGCCTGTATATATAATTTATCTATTGTCGATGTGTATTTCCATTGAGGTGAGGGCCGGTGGCCAGCAGGTAGCTCTAGCCCGCTGTCCAGATATGTCGGCAACAACGATATAACTTATGCACTACGCACCGCCTGCCGCGTCTGCCGCGTCTGCCGCGTCTGCCGCGTCTGCCGCGTCTGCCGCGTCTGCCGCGTCTGCCGCGTCTGCCGCGTCTGCCGCACATGCCGCATCGTGTCGGTACGAAGGCGTTCGGGCTTTATTGCCTCTCCAGTGGCTGCGATTTCGCTCGTAAATGCCAAATTTTATGGGTTAATGGTGAATTTATCCGGAATATATTGCACTGTGAATAAACACAATTGATTTACGTTTAGATAGATTTATATAATGCCCATTGCTCATACAAATACATTCTGACAATATGGTTGACCACTATTACTGTTGGCCACATCTACACAGAAGACAGGCTTGAAGAGTGTGTGTTTTTTTATATTGTACGGTGGCTGGTGTTTTTTTTTTTTTAATCAGGTGGCCGCTTACTCGTTTGCCAACTTATTCTTTAAAAAGGCCTGGTCTGCTGCGGCTGGTGGTGGTTGTCAAGTTCACATTAAAAGAAAATCTTTGATACTTCTCATAAAATGCTCTGAACTAAAACTCTTAATAATGTCGCATCACACATTCGTTAGTCTCCTTGTAGTCTCCAGAAGTATTTCAGCCGAATGTAAAAGCACTATATTAACGAATACAATCTTGTTCATTAATAAAGTTAGTTGGAAAGCTATGCGCGGCCAATTGCAGCCAGTCGTAGCCAATCGTAGCGCTACCGGCCGGAACTTGCCAACTTGCTGAAACTGGCTTTGTGATTGGATTCCAAAACTTTTATTGATAGTAATTGAGATGTAATGTTAGAACGCCGCGCCGGTATATTTGATGTGGCTGAGGAAGTTTCACTGTGACAGTATTACAGTAGAGCTAAGACGATGATTGGGACGGACACATTTTTTGCATTACATCAGCTAACAAAGGTGGACACTTATTAATAAATCTATTCAAATTTGGAACAATAAAGCGTAAAAATTGGCGATGTAAATTTTCGAAACCTGGCAATTTTCGTCGCTAAGTGATTTAAACAAAACAATACTATAGAGGGTCGCACACAGACAAGCGTCGTCGCGTTGTCGACATTTCTATCTGTCAGCTCCAAAACCAGTCGTTGAGATTTTCAAGATGGCTAAGCAAATCTACATACTTTACACTTACTAAATACGCTTCAGTCGTGTGGTCGCTGGTATACCAATACTAACCGGATAGACAACTCGCGGCGACAATTCATCGTTGTGTGTATAGAACGCGCTATGTGATACTCGCGACGACGCATGGATACAATATTAGTTTCATGATTTACGTTTTCTTGTGTACAAAAGGCCAAACACAACCTAGATAAGCTTACAACTCGGTTAAGTGTGTTTCTATGGAGCAGTTATTATTTGATTTAGCAGAGATGGGCTACCCCCCGCCAGCGCCCCTCCCCTCGCCGCGCCTCCCGCACCCGTCTTTAAACACAGCGGTAACTAATTCCATACGGCTCCTACTAATTGCCGCCGGACTTTTCATTTAAACGAGCAAATTTCATTCATATAACAAAGAGAGCTCTCGGGGAAACATACATTTTTTAATGCCAATGAAGTTACACTGTAAGTGCTTCTACTCTTCATTTTTTATATTTACACTATGTATTGATGATATAAACAATGTCAAAATTATATTTAGGAATCGTGAGATAAAACGATGTCATTCGACGTCAACGGTCGTGAGTATAATGTTCACTATGGGAGTGTAAGTACTTGATAAAAAAGGCCTCCTTTGTCATCTTTAAATGGCTAAAAAAAAAAATCATTTGTTCCGTCGCAAATTAATGAAAATTCCGAAACAGCTCCGGCAAAGTGAGCGGAATTTAATTTTATTCCGCAGCTCGTAACGCGAACCGCAATTAAAATAGATCGTAAAGTTAAATCGTATTATGTTCTGCAAATAATATACGAGTGCGCCGCCACGCCACCACGACGCGCCATGCCATGCCACTCTGCCACACCACCACGCCACGCCACGCCACGCCACGCCACGCCACACCACGCCGCCACGCCACGCCGCCACGCCACATCGTTACTGCGCCGACAGTTAATGTAGAACTTTACCTTGTTTCATTATATTTGTGTTTCAAGTTGTTAAAAACGTATTTTTACAAGGGTTCAGGAATTAACTACTTGCTTTGTGGTATGTATCTAAAGTTATCATCCGTCTGTGATGAGCGCGGAGATTGTGTAGTTCACACATCGGTACAGTTGCATACATTGTTTTTGTGAGTTCTCTTCACACCAGTAGGAATTTTATAAATTCCCGTCGTTTGGGACGACGCGGTGTTACGCAGAGAGTGCAGCTGGTAACTGTCGGGTGACAATAATTGAGCAGTGTTTGCTGACCCGCAGCGGTCCCGCAGCGGCCTCGCGGCTTCACCGCACATGTTGATTCACACAAATTGCATTTTTTTTTTACAAATGTTTGCTGCAGGCGGACGAAGTTGCTTATAATGCTTTATATATTTACCTACTGAATTAAAATGAAAAAATAAGTGAATTTGACCCAAATAAAAATGTGCTATTTTAACATCAAATAACTTTAATATATGTATTTACTTGTTCCGCGGAGTTTCGTAGCTACACTAGCTCTATCAATGCGTACCGATACTACGCCAGCTTGCCGGAGGCCCAATTTAAGTCCACGTTCCCTTCCCACCCTTTTCTTATAAGAATATGATGGGAAAAGGAAATGTTGTGCCGGAGGGACTCATAGGAAGGAGAGATATCCACTTTCTGTGCGTCCCCTTCTGCGTGGATTAAAGCTATGCAAGGCATGTACAATACACATCTGGTGTATGGGCAACAGACGCTTCGCATTTCGGTAACCGTTTGATCGTTTGTCACATTGTAATATTTAAAAAAAATGAGCTTATTTTCTATTTCATTAACATTATACTGAAAAAGGAGTTTTATTATTATGATTACGTTATGATGAAGCGCGATGATTTTCACACGTCGCCCACGTCGCACACGCCGCGCCCGCAGCGTTGACGGCGCATTTCGCAACTCGCTCGCAACTAAGTATAAACTTCGTTACCGCAAGGCGACAACGACGACTAAATGCTCTTTAATGTCGCAAAGAGTTTCCTTGGTTTAGTTTGAGTCAACAAACTTAACTTCTCCAGTTTTAAATAACGTCTTTGTAGTATAGTTTGGTTACAAAGCGTTTAGACAATGTCTCTAGTGGAGAGCAAATACGTTGTCAGAATTGGTGAAAGCACAAACACATGAGCTGACTTGAGTCGACGTTTGATATATAATATACCTTAGATACTGACAACATCACTTGATAGTTTGAAAGTATCCAAAACTTTGCACAATTTTGTGAAACTGGGGAAGACTAAATAGCTTATACATACTGGAATCAGAATATTGTGTTAGTATAGAAAAGAGTATTGTTTTATTAAATTTAGCAGCTTAAGAAATAAAAATTATCGAATTATTGATTAACTGTTAGGTAACTCTGAGTGTTAACCTTTCTAGTGGAGATATTTTTAAAGTGATAAAAATGAATAGAGGAATTACTGCCATAAAAAAGCTTATAACGTTTTTCTCATAAAAAATATTTGTAACCAGATAAAGAAAATCCTATGAAAACATTGTGATAACACGGCAAGAACGTCTTGAAAGAAAACTGAAGGGAAAATGTTCGCCGACGAAACCGCAGATAATTTCGTTACATTTTCAGGATAACAAACTTACTTACGATATTTACAAATGTTGCATTAATTACTTATGTTTAAAGAAACTTCAGGACACAGAATCTGACAAACATACATTATTTTTGGTTCGTTACCAACTTGTACCAAATAGCAAAATGGTGAATGAACGCTACTGAACTTTATGACCCATAGCTGCCGCACGCGACTCCGTCTTCCCGAAATTAAAAAAAAAACTGAATAACTATGTGTTCTTTCAGACTATGTTCTACATCTGTTCCAAATTTCATCAAGATCCGTTGAGCCGTTCCGGAGATACGTTCTAAAACACATCTACCTATCCATTTATACGTTCACAGTTGTAATATTAGTAAGATAATAATACTTCGCGATGGACTTACGCTGCGGCCTCTCTCCGTGTTTAATTCATGAATTCCCGATACTTACAAAAGTATAGCGAAAGGTCGCTTTACTGAACTCATGCGTGGAAAATACACGTGAGGGCTACTATCTCTCTCCGCATTTAATATTTCAGTTGAGAGAAAACTCTCCGCGATGAAACGGATCGAAACTGTTTACGGTTTAAAAGCTAACATTTTAGTGCAGCAGGCGTGGGCGGGGGGAGGCTGGCGGCGGGCTCGGCGCTGCCCGGCGGCGGAAGCTCACGGACTTTACCAACAAGACTTTCATTTACACGCCGATAACTTTGAATGCCACCTCGCTAATACAAAAGCCTCATTGTACTTCCTCCGGCAGTCCTTTGCGTAACTAATACCTCACAGACAAGACAATAATTACATAACAAAATACCGCAATTTAGCTGATAATATGAAATGTGTCATCTCAACGAGCGGCTGTACAAATTATTCTTATTAATTTCAATGTGATTCTATCACATTTTTAAAACAAATTATTGTATATAGATCAAAGTGGGGTAAAAGTGGAAATATATATACCTACTTATACTTATATACTTACTAGCTTTTACCCGCGACTTCCTCCGCGCGGAATAAAAAAAATGCACACAAGATAAAAAAGTTCCTATGTCCGTCTCCTAGTTCTAAGCTACCTCCCCACCAATTTTAAGCTAAATCAGTTCGACCGATCTTGTGTTATAAATAGTGTAACTAGCACGACTTTCTTTTATATATATAGATAGATATGACAACGTGTACAATATATTTTGTGGAACAACATGCAACATACTCGTGATTTACAAACTTACACAAGTACCTTACAAACGATTGATACTCTTAACAAAATTAAATATCAACATGATAATGTTAATTTTATAAGTTTGTTCATTGACTTTTGACTGAGATTTAAATAAGTTCTAAGTAAAGGCATAAAATGTCCTTGTCTCGAGGGCGTGCGAGCGAGTTGTCATTGCAGAGCATGTTCGCAGAGCGACGCGAGGCCTGCGTGAATCTTGTCTAAACGGATACTCGTATAATACGAGCAGAAATATATGAATCACGGTTTAAAGAAATAAGTAGTTATGTGATCAACAAATGTACCTATTTCATAATAAAGCATGTGTTGTCATTAATAGACCATACTCCAACGATGTGTACATGATGTGCGACATAAATATATAGCTGGAGCATATAGCTAGTGCGAGTGAAGACAACACAAGCAAAACTGGCTCATTGGGAACACTGAATTTTATTACCGCTAACAAATATAATAAAGCAACGATTACGCCACCGGTGGTAATTTGCTTTGAATAAACGTTGAAGTTTGGACAACGGCCAAATACTTAATTGCTGTACAACGCGGCGTCGCTTCGTGTCTGCTGCACTACTGAAGTACCCTACAGGCAATGTAACGTGAAAATCGGAACTGAATCTTTGACGAAATTAATCGGTCTGACAAATGTGTTACGATCTGAAAACATATCCTCTATTTACTTATGTATTAATAAAATTCATGTAGTGATTTTCTTCAATGAAATTAAATTTAAGAACAGAAGTGATGAACCGAGCATATGTGATGACAAGGCCGGCTCACCAAAGTGCATACGATAAGAGGCGTGGCGGGAGCACCGCGTTGCGCTCGCCTGCCGCTGTGTGACTGCTGCTTTTGCGATTTTGCTTTGAAATTAATATTACTAATTCTTTGGATAAAACACTAACATCGTCGTGTCGGCGCATAACTTTTAAATATTAATATCTATATCTATATGTTCATATTATATATCGATGGTAGCGCGAAAGCTCTGCAATTGCGCGGCCCGACATCAATCACCACCGACATGTTTTTCTTTCACGTAGTCGCTAGCTACTAGACCTAGCCGTTAGCCGTTAGCTTGGTCAGCGAATATAATTGCCAGTCGCTTATCCTGTAGATCAAAGATCAATATAAAATAATGACCTAACTGGTATGTAACGCTGACACTCAATTACTTGCAATGAATAATGAGGCGAATAAAGCTTAGCAATGTTAGGACACCTGCGACTTCTACCTATAGTTTGGAACATTACGAGTATGTACACATAGATATTGGATTAGCGGATTGGTCACCGCACAGATATATCGGTCAGCATCAGATGTTTGTACTTAATTGGTAACTACGAGTACCATTGCTCAAAATGCCTAGCTTAGATTTCATTATTATTTTAGTGAAAAGTACTTATATTAAGTTTTCAGTGCTCTCTCTCTAATGTTGACACATAATATTTTGTTTTGAAAATATAGAGTTTTAAATGGACGGCACAAAAAGGTACAGAAATTAATTTGGAAATGAAAAGCAAGTGAACGGGGCTGCTCTGCTGAGTCAGCGTGTACCGACCCGACCCTCGCAGTCGAACTGCTACCCGTCGCGTTCACTACCGTCGCTGGCTGCTTTAGCTATCACACATGATTAGGTATGTCAAATCGTGTGAGATCAATCATTTTTTTTTCGATTTTAAACATTATTATTTTGTGTCGCATAAATAAGTGTAGAGTTCGGCGACTTTTTCATCATGTATTTGACATGTTACAAAGCTGCTCATAACATATTATCTCGCAGTGAATGGCGATTGTGCGCATTTCATTCATTCATTCAGAGCGAGATTGGAAACTAAGGCGCTCATGAAAAGGTAACATTTCACGCAGTACAGTTAGTTACGCAGCTCTGCGACTTACAAAACTTTGCGCTCCTGTAATTTTGAATCACATTTCTCTTAAACTTTTCTTGTTAAGAAAATTATTTGTAAGGAGCTAAAAATTTAAGATGTAAGATTTTTTTCTTTACGATATTTTAATCAATAAAAAAGTGATGAAAATACTTAATTTCTTCAGATAATCACCATTATTTTATATTATAAGGTTGCAAACGAGGAAGCGGCCACCTGAATTCGCAGAAATAACGAAGCGACCGCTGCTCATAGACTTCTGCTAGTACAGATGAGTTGCCTACCTCTAATCGACGGAGATGGAGACTCACAGACAGGGATATTTCTCCTTAATATGCATCCACTTTTCCGTCAAATCAACTTCCCCTTCTCATCCTTTCCTTATAAAAAAAAGGTGAGAAGAGAAAGGGCACTAACATTAGATCTCATTTCGACTCTTATTTTAACTCTTGTTCTTGAAGGGATTCGATTCAAACTGTTATAAAATACCTGACATAAGCAGAAATATTTCTACACAGAATTTTAGAGTGCGACAATAATTATAATTAATATTTTAATATTTTATTATCTTCAATATTTTCATTGTGTTACAAAAAACATTGCGCTCTAGATATTTGAAAATTTCAGTAGCAAAAGATGAATAATTAAAAACCAAGTTTAATAAAAACCAAGTAAATAAATAAAACGAGTTGTCGCAGGCTCACAACCACAGTGTAATGAAGTAGGTAGGTACCTAAGTAAGGAAGATAAAATGACAGCAATATCAATATTTTCACTAATTACTAAATTCAGATTATACCTACTGTTAATTATTTACCCAACGAAAACGAGCGACCGAGCGAGATTAATAGTAAATTTAATTCAAACTAATAATAATTGATAATAATTTCTAAACTCTAATTAAATTTACGCAAATGCCTTTGTAATCACAACATTGGTAAATCCTTCAAAGTGTGTATAAACCGAAGACTTTGCCGGGGGGTGGGGGGGGGGTGTTGTTGTTGTACCACGAGTCTACAAACAACACCATAATTAGGTAAATCATAAGTGATACAAACGTGCACATTTGTAACTGTTACAATCAGAATAGATTCGCATCTACCGATATACGCACATTACTTGTACACGAACAGCTATCGAACTTTATACTTCTTGAACTATGAAAGTAAAGGTTTTTATGTACCTAGATCGTTATAGTATGATATGAATGAAGTAAAGCAGTGCGTCTGGCAGAAGATGGCGCAGGACAAATGGCTATGCCGACCTCTTGTGTCGGAGGCCAAGAACAACTGTGGGTCGCTGCGTCAGTGGAGTAAGTAAAGCAGTGTGTCACGTGGGTCGCGTAGCCGTGGGCGGGCAAAGCGCGGTACTTTAGGTATTTGTTTAGCTTTAGCTATTTGTGACAGACTCGTCGCGATGATATTGATATCACTTGTAATCTCCTAACATTCAACTCCATATTTTCTTCACTCAAAGCTACTAAAAAAAGAATCGATTATTCATTAATACATGTAGGTACTTTGATATCAATTAAATAATTTCGTCAAACTTATAAAGCCTTCAATATTAGCAGCAGTGAAAAACTGAACTTCTTTGAATGTGTGTTGTCGTAGGTGACATACTGTCCCCGCAAACATTTTCTTTGGAATTTATTAAAATGAAATAACAAATTGTGACTTTGACAGCAGCATTCCATTGTGGCTTGCAATTTGATGAAGTAATATTGAAGCAGGAAGAATGCGCGCTGCCAACAGCCGCGGCCTCGTCACACAGGAAATCATGCTGACGAGAATGTCATATCAGCTCGTCAAAGCCTCTGGAAACATCGCAAGTGCACGGCGCTCAAGTTTTATCATAATCGTGTAATATGTTGATTACCAATTGAGTTAGTAAAACGTTTAAAGTTTTTAATTTATGTATTAATTAAACTTAAACTCTTAAGACATGAAGAATATATTTATATGTTACGTATTAAATAAATGTTAATAATAATTAGTCGAAATTATTCTCATTAACATGACATTGTGTGTGTATATTGTATTCGAAAGTAATTTGAGATTCCCCAATGACCCTAAGATGACCTAAATATGAAAGAGTAATTCGTAAGGTTTCTTAGTAAGGTTTACCACAAAACTGTAAACATCGTGGTATAGTAGAATCGTCCTGATTAAGTTGAACTTAAGTAAGAATATTTTCTATATTTAATTGTAAATTGTAAATTGGGACCTCACCGCGATAAGAAGCGATAAAGATAACATATTGATAGTGGTGAGCTTACCGTTATAACAGAGGAGGGGTATGTGAAGACGATCTTGTTTGCTTACACGATAAATATATTTGGAACGTCAGCATTTCCGGCTGATACTACGGCTGGTGCGTCAAACACAGTGCCAGTGTCAATACGGACTAAGTCAAGAGCATTGATACTGCTCCCCGATTTGTCGCCACTCGAGGTCAATGACCTACCACCAGGTGACTACGTGGATCCTCCGACTTTATGTTGATCGCTTGAACTAAACTGGAAAGATGAGCGGTCGATCGATGGCTAGTACTCGTACTACGATGAAGTTAATTTTTGTTTTAAGAAGCTTATTTCAATGCCTACACTTCCGTATTATAGCGAAGAATGCTATAACTCACTCGAGTGATATGTAAATATTATATACTTATATGTAAACATGTATTATACATATAATATGTACACCGCATACATACTATATCAACTCTTTGTTATGTTGGTTGCGTTCAGTTAAGCAAATGAAGATAAATACATCTTCGTATTCGTTGTGTAGTACAAATTAATTTTCATTAATCTTTTGATTGATATTAATGACTACATTAATTAAATTATAACGCCGAATATTAAACTACGAACATTACGTTCATGATTATTTGCTGTTGTTCATAAATACTGACTTGTTCGTTTTTAAAACAAATAAAGCCAACTTTAAAATCGAAAACAATAATGCCCTAAAAAGAAACAAAATTAATTGTACTTATCTGTATTCTTGTTTCTATATCAAAAAACTGTTGTAAGTGTCGGCTGACAACTTCAATATTTGCGTCCCGCGAACCTACCGCGCTTTTGGTCGGCTCCAATGATATGACGCAAAAGGCGCGATAGGTCTAGTCGCCTATTTTCGCGTTATTTCAGTTCCAAAAGCCTCATACTTTGAACACTGCGCGCTAGAACTACAGGTATCTTAAACTTATGATAAGTTGGTCATATATTAGGTCCTTACATATGAAATTGGCGTTTTGTTTGGGAGGAACAAAAAGTCGAATATTTTTTAATATAATATATTTAATTAATCAAAGTATGAACCATTATTTTCTATGCACTTTTGCC
>DWHV01000296.1:0-11524 GCA_018248035.1 Papilio joanae | reverse complement strand
TTTTCGTTATATATTGTCACGTCGTTGCCATGGTGAAGTAGCGCTCATTCGTCGTTAACATACTTACTATAGCAAAATGTATCGTGACAACTTTTCGTAAATTTTTTTTCCGTCTAGCCCCCTTTCACAACGCGCGATAAGGAACTTCGTTCCAATAACGAAATGCCTTTGATTACAGTCAGTCGGCAGTTACATATATATTCAAATAATATTAAAACTACATAAATCTGGCTTATAAGATATAACAGCTCAGTAAACCGCGAACAAATTATTTGCAAAGTTTGTAAGACGCCACAACCACTAGGTCACTTCTCTCTGAGACGTGCCTCGATATTACTTACGAGATATGTATTTTCCGACTATAAAACTATCCATTTGCATATATAAAATTATTCACAAGTAAAACGGCATTGGGTTATTAATGTAGAGCACTTCGCGACTCGCCATGTGAAAAATGAAAGCGGAATTACACAAACTAATGAGTTCCCGGCACGGCATCGATTTACTTAAATCCTATTTCCGTGGATATGATTTTATTAATCTTTATTGAAGTGTGTTTAAACTCAATTTGATACAATATGCTGTCGATTTAATTTTTCGTGCACTAAAATCACATAAATTCTCTCTGATGGGTTTGTTTTATGGCAATTTATACCGAAATAATATGAAATTGACTTTTTTTATTTTATAACAACAAAATGAAACATACATAAAGTTTTCAGTTTTTCTTATTAAGCTTACAGATTAAAATGTGTGTTACAAAACGATGGAAAAACGTGATATTTTCCTTTTTTTAACATCAAAGCAAACTGATATTTTTCTCTGAACATCATTAAATAAGTTTACAACGTTGAATGTCGTAACAAAAAGGGTGTACTTTTGTGCCATGTCACATCCATCATCCTATAATCGATGTCACGCGTTGCCGGGACTGAGACCTCTTGTAAGTGACGCGCCGCGCCGCTCACAACCGATACGTTATATTGCTGTTCTAACACTTTACCATTGTCGGAGTGATACAATTATGACATTCTGTACATATGGATCTCAGTTATCAGTACATTTAGAAAGATAGAATTATTACCACACACAGAAAAAATATAGTGTGGCATTGGAAGCCAGCAGCTGGCTCCTTAACAAAAAAGATAGAATATTTTTAGGTAGTTTGTTATGAAAAGGTTTCCTTGTAAGCGTCAAAGTGGCCAGTAATTTTAGAAGGATATATGTACTATATTAACATAGAAGTAATTTTTGCGTATTTTGCGAGTAAAAGTTTTTGTTGTGGTTAACGCACTGTTGTGCTGAATTTTAATACAATGAACAAATGTTATCTAAAAGTTATTTTACTATTAAAGCAAAAAAACAAACATGTTTCTTGTTTGAAAGCTATTTAATGAATTAATCCTTTATGTAAAATATAAACCTGCCGATTTATGTTGCGTTAATTGTAAGAGTTTAATATGCGAATTACGATCATGCTTTGTTTTACAAAAATTTGAATTTCAAATGTGTCCCCCGCTGGAGGGCACGCGGGGGTGGGGGGGGGGGGCGTGGCGTTGCGGAATATTCATCAGCTGTCTCGGAGAGGACTTCGTTAGCGGCTACGTTGTAATTACTACATCTGTAACGTTGATGATCATTGTTACTAATATAGAATTCCTTTTACAAGGTTCTAAAATATATACGTAGTTTTACTTTAAATTGCACATACATATATTGCTGAACATGAATAATTAAACTGTTTGAGTGATCAACTAATATAGTAACGGCTAAAACACTCACGTATATATATCCGGTGTCGGCACCGACTAGTTTCGAGCCCATCGGGGGCCCTTCATCAGGGTGAGTGGGACTGGTTTTGTGTTTGACTGATCGAAAATAAGTTTAGGAAATTTGCAATTTGAAAGATTGTTGTTTTATTTTAAAATTCAATTTAAATACTTTAGTTTGTATTTAACTTAATTCTTATTCAAATAATAGTTTATATTTGTGATTGATAACACAATAAAGCGATAGCTCCGCCGCCGCGGCCGCCGCCGCTAACGAACTTTCTGATTGTTTAATATCGGATTACTCAGTTAACTAGACCAATTGGAATTACAAATTTTTGGTCACAACAAAACTCTAATCAAATTATTATATTCGGTTCTCGGTATACATAACTTTTTAGTTACACTTGACTTTAAATGAAATTTGATTTAACACGAATGATCAAACTTCTAATCTGTATTTTCTTTTCGTAATTATTAAGAACTTCTTTTTTTAAACGACGATGCATCACCAACCTTGTTTGTTGCCTCATAAAATAACTTATTCATTTTTATATCGTTCGTAAGCTATATTTGTTCAAGTAACACGGGGCTGGGTATGCGGCTAGGGTTGCCAGGTCGCCAAACCTACTAGCCGGGCAGACCAGCCAGTTTGACCGGACATTTGGGTAGAATGGTCGGACATTTAGGATTTTGTCTCAGTATTAATAGGTACACTCTCGTTTGGGAAATGTAAAAAGCCTAACAAAAGCCGGAAAACCGTTTATTTAGGCCGGACACGCAATCAAAAAGCCTACCTTTGTCCGGCTTTATCTGGACGCCTGGCGTCGATATATGCGGCCAAATCAAACAATACTTAGTTAAGAATGCCGAGGGCGCTGGAGTAGCGCAGCACAAACAAACGAAGTCGGATATCGCAGCGACGTAATGAGACTCTCACAAACGATATTCGACTGTCTTGCTTTCATTAAACACAATAAACACTTCTATTTACCATGTCGATTTATTGTAATTTCAAAATATCCTACTGCCGTAGTTATCAATATACTACTTTAATTATAAATTGTGATTAATATGCTTCCTAAAGCGAAAACTACGTCGAACAAGTAAAAAAAGCATTTCTCTAGTTGAATTAATTTTTGAGTAAAATTATTTTTGTGGTAACTTTTGTTAATCTTTAACGTAATCGCGAAATGGTTATCATGTCCATATTTTTAAACGACAGCAAATCTTTCTGCGGAATAACAAAAAAAATAAGAAGCTTTTATTCTTTGATACGTTTTTTATATCATAAGGTTGCAAACGAGCAAACGGCCACCTGGATTCGCCGCAATAGCGAGGCGACCGTTGCCCATAGACATCCGCAAATGCAGATGCGTTGCTTACCTTTAATCAACGGAGAAGGAGACGCACAGAAAGAGGATATTTCTCCTTTCTATGCGTCCCCTCTTCCGCCAAATCCTCTTCCCCTTCCCAGTACCACACTCATCAGACGAAACGCGGAATTTCTTCCACTTCACGCCTGTCTTCTGTGTGGTCATGGTATTTCACCGGTCGATCCGACCAATTCGTGCACCCAACAAATATTGTTGTTGTGGGATCTACCACTGTTCACTGTTTCAACAAAATGTATTTTAGCTTATAATATTGCATAATATCTGAGTTCCTTTTTTATCTACAAAGAAAAGGATAAATTAAAAGGATGATTTTTTTGCTAGCTCTCACACTTACCGGAACGTGAGCGTAGTGAGCGGTCGGTAGGACTTGTGACTGCCGGGCTCTGACATGGGCGTGCCCCAGAAGTCATTCCTGAAGACTTGCAGTAGCGGGTTGGCACCAGTCACATCACCGTTGCTCACGATTGCTGGGATGTCGTCATGCACGAACTCTCCATGCAGGCTATTGGCATAAGTTAGTGCACCCACAGAGGCAACTATTGTGTACACAGCCCAGTCACTCTCACAGATACTTCGCCAGGTCTTTGGGTTGGAATTTTCTTCACGGACCGACGGCAGCGGTTTTCTACGCATGGTTACCTATTCACTACATCTTTGAAACATTTTAATGAAATTCTTAGTAAGTTGTTAGAAACGTCACTTGACAAGGAAAAACAATCATATTAGTCTCTGTTTTTGGAGCAGTCAACAAATAAGTTAACATGAAGCAGAGTCCGTTTTTAATCTCATATTGAATTAAATAATAGAACTAAATTCGAATGTTTTTTAAGTAGTAAAAAAACTTTTAATTCACTTTATCCATAGAACCTTTTTGTTGTGGCACTTGAGGCACTTTCTGTAACAAAAAAAAACAATAATTTAACTTCAGAACGTTTATATAAATTTTTGATAAAAATCATTGCGCAATTCCCGTTCACGTATCTTATTTATGTAGTGGTTTTCAATAATTTATATGTTTCTGTATTTACCAATATAAAGAAGTTTTAATATTTTAAACAAAGATATATTTAATAAGGTTTAGTTGATAAATCGTTGGCAAAACAGATCCTAAGAAGTAATCTCAATAAACAGCTTAACTTAAGTACGGTCCAATAATATTAATGCGGGGTAGTGTTAGGTGCGGAGAGCGAACATCGAGCACTAAGCAAATATTGGATTACGTATGATTGATTAAGCTGCTTTGCGAGCGGACAACTAATGTCTGATCGATACGCGCCTGAGGAACTGTCGGCGGTCGGAGGTGATGCAGAGCTTGCCCACACGTCACGCACGCAAGTGACGTCACTAACTTTATCAAATCATACGTATTATAACTTATCCGTACACATACACATACACACACACACCAAAGAAAATTATAATTTATTACACGAAAGAATAGAGTCAATAATACATAAGATATTGAATATAGCGGAATACTCATATGGTGTCTGAACAGGTTTAGGTTAGGAAAATTACAAAAATCACGTTAGGAGCTAGATATAAGTCATATGCAATGACTTATATCTAGCTCCTAACGTGAGAGGAGTGAGGCTGCCACAATGTACGTCCTGTTTAATACATCTGGCATGAATCAATAATGCCGTCTGTTATGTACTACGGCCGCCACTTCAAATTAGATTTGGACCAATTTGATTGCGACGTGTCGGTTGAAGGGAACGCCGCATGTTTCATGTATAATATGAGTAGGTATACGAGTTACGAAGTATTATCTGGCCAGCAACATGTAGAATATTAATTCGAACAATGTATAAAATAGAAATCGTTATTTTAAAGGGCGTTTAATACTGTATCTGTATTACATAATTACGTAACATAATTCCATTACATAAAATTACAATGAAAAATTCCTAATCTTCATTTAAGTAACTTAATAAATATATATAGACTGTTCGACGAATGTTCTATGAGCGGTATTAGTTTTAGAAACAAAATCATAAATTATAAGCTATGTACACATAATGGGAACTTAATTAATTATTAGAGCTCATGAGCAAAACATCTATTTATCAGCCACAGGCGAACATTAGCTGGACGTAACGACCAATCGACTGCAATACGTGAACACTCTAACTATTTGTACACTTCATTAATCTATTGATACTTGGCTGTATTCAATATTTTTGTTTCATTCTTTTATCTTTTATAATCTTAGTGTGTAAAAGTAAGGTATTTTCACAAGATGATAAATCACTATCATAGTAAATAACCTCATTAATTTCTGGCGGAAATTTATAATTTCAGTAGTTGATCTCACACTAAGTTACAAAAACTAAGGATATTTATATAGTTTTATATAATTCCTTGAAGGAATTCAAATAAAGAAGGAAGGTTTTTCTAATATAAACGTCAACGAAGCCACAAAACTGAAGTTTTAAGCACTATTTTTTGAGGAATTATTCAAAGCAACTAAATCACTCTTATACAGCTAAAATTATAATCCATTCGTTGAACAGAGAATCATTTATTGTAAGCAAAGTACAATATTTTATATATTTAGTAATAAAACATAATAATGTCTTCATTATAATTAAAAGGAAATAAGTTGTCTGTATGTACGGAATGTTGAAATCGACGACTTATGTAAGATATCCGAGGCTATTCGTCGCTGAGGGCGGAAAACGCGTGGAAATGCAATAAAGCCGACAGCTCCGTACATTGAGCCACTATAAAATTTCTCGTTTCCTCTTACATACATTAAATATAAAGAACACAATTCTACGTACATTAAAAGCACCGACCGTAAAACAACTTAAGTTATTTCATTTAATGTTACGGTGACTTTATCCGTGTTTATTTAGCCGCAGTCCTAATTTTAATCCATTTTTCCTTCCCGCGCTTAACTAACAACGACGGGAAGGTAAAGTTGATTTGACAGAGGAGAGGACGCGTAGGAAAGGGAAATATTATCTTTCTGTACGTCCCCTACGCATCGGCAAACACGGATGTCTGTAGGCAGCGGTCGCTTCTGTATTTCGGCAAATTCAAATGCCCGCTTGATCGTTTGCCAGCACATAATTTAATTAAAAAATTAAGGAATAGTCGCTCGCGATTTCGAATTAGAAATTCTTTAAAAAAGTAGTCTATGTTACTCCTGCGCACATTTTAAATATTACTCGATTAGACACATAAAAATTTAAAAATTGGTTTTTCGTTACAAGTAACTTAAATACATAATACAGGGATACACATCGCGAAATATTATTTTTTTAAGTATTTTTTTATATATTGATAATTGTTTATAAAATAAATAAACCTATAGTTTTTATAAAAACGAGTTTTGTGTAACAATATTTTACTTCCAAAAACAAAATTAACATATCTTCTCGAGCTACTTTGATTCTTAAATCAATGATAGAAAAACATAAACAGGTCTGGAGATTCTCAATGACTACATTTAGCTATCGTTTATTAGAATAATTAACTTTAGGTAATATTAAGGGATCAGTAAAAGCTTTATCACATAACTCGTACAAATAGAAGGCGAAAACAGAAAACTTGAAGTGGCTACAAATCATACTTCGAAATACATTAATAAGACAATGGTCGATAAAATACACCTCCCTTCACTTAGGTTACGAGTCACCCCCCTGACCCCGGGGTAGCAAATGGTGCGTAAATATACCCTCAGATCCACCACCACGATAATATGTGATTTGTTCTATTTCTTACACGTTAAAGGTTCAATTATGTATACGAAATTATGACGATGTAATAATAGAGATATTTCATTGTTATTCGTTTCCTTTTGAAATGAATAGATACGTGTAAATATTTGATTAACGGTTAAGTGTACTTAAGTGTTTCATCAAATTCCATTCTATCTTTATTTAATTATAGCTGTCGTCTGAGACTCCATTTGCGTGGAATTAAAAAAAAACATAATAAGTAACTTATGCCTTCTTCCAGACTATGTTCTAATCTGTGCCAAATTTTATCAAAATCCGTTCAGCTGTTCCGGAGATACCTTCAAACAGATATTGTCATTGAATGTCTATAGATTTAAATAGATGAGACAAACATGTCTGTTTTTATGAATTGTGATTACATCTTGATAAAGGTAAAAATTATTTAGATAGGTTTGTTATAATTTTGCATTTCCAATATACGTATATCGTATATATATTTTTCATATACAGTACAAAGCTTAAGTAAATTAGTAGAGAATACAACAATTCATTCACAATTCAAATATCAGGTTACCGAAAAATTCCACTGCAGAAACACATCTATTGAAACAAAATATGTTTCCTCCGTTTTTAAAGAAAATAATAAAGAATGCGGAGCATTTGAGAGTAGAAAACTGCAGTTAACTTCGTTATAATATAAAATTTTATGACATAAAATTCGAGAAGGACAAAGTAATAAATTAGTTCACTTCTTTTGTTGTACAAATTCATTTTTGTTTTAGCAAGTTTGGGTTGGTACGAGTACATCTTTCAAACGTTCATTTCCCGAAAGGTATCCGAAACACGCGAACCCTTTAGGGTAGACCCGGATAATGACTTTCGGTACGGAAAAAAGTTCCAAGGGAAACAACCTTCGGGCGTTTTTATGAATTCATAGCAATATATAAACATTAATTTTATCTTAAATTAATTCATCTCTTCAGTCTTCAAAAAAGAAAACTTAATTTACATGAAAAAATATGTATGAGAACATAATAGAACACAACATTTTTCATAGTGAAATTATGAATTTATTTTATATGCTCTACGAGCGAATTCACGGTCGGAAAGTGTAAGACACCCACTTGTCCACTTTCTGTCTACCCGCGTGGAATTTGACAAATAAGCTTTTAACTTAAAAAAAATAATAAGATAAAAATGGCGAAGTATAAAACTCTATGATCTCATCACCCACACAAATAATTTAAGATTTCTCCTTAACCCATTCCTGGAATGAGGTAATGATTTTTGAAGAGAGTGTCGCGTCCTTGGCTCAGGGATTAAACGCTCGTCTTGTAATCTGCAAGTCCTGGGTTCGAATCCCGACTGTTCCAATGTATTTATCAATTTTAGATTTACATATATACATTTATTCGACGTTCTTACGGTGAAGGAAACATTGTGATGCAACCAGCACGTATCTGCGAAGAATTTCAAAGATATGAGTGAAGTCATCATTTGGCCACAGTGGTTGATGATGGCCTAGTCACACTTAACTTAGGGTAGGCTCCCTCAGTGAGGACGTATAGTGAGCTGATGATAATAGTGATGAAATTTTATTCCGATTTTCCAAATTAATTTATAAAATATCACACGGATTTATTACTTAAATAAATTACGTTAACAGTTATATGCTAATGAAAGATAAACATGACAACAATACTATTGTATCAATTGTGCACTAATTCACAGAACTGAAATCACACGGGGGGGCCCGTGGGGTCTGGGGGGAGGCACACAATTAAATTAGTGTGCACATGTCATAGATAAGTTCCGCGCTATAGGGATTTATGTCTACTGAATACACAATGAATTTAACCAACCCTGTGCACGCCGCGCCGCCTGACCGCAAACACACCGGCCTCTATGTCCACTGCGCACTGTCGCAACTGATTTGCGGTTCAAAGTTGTATAATACGATACAAAATTTATTGAAGATTTATTTAAAAAAATATGGATACCAAATATTAACAGAGAACTTTTATATTAATTAATAGACACCAACAACAGAAATTAATATCAAAGTGTACATATTTGATCGATAAAAGACTCGTGTCTGTTTAGATTACTTCTTAGCATGTTTATGCTAAGAAGATTAAGATTTAGATTTTTAATAAAATAAGTAAATTGAAAAAACAGAACAAATTACGGCATAATTGACATCCTTAATTTTTTAATTTCTTAAACATCGCTGACCTTGTCATAGTCAAAGAAATTTATTTTCCGAATAAAAGCCAGTCCCAAAAATCCTATTTAGAATGCTTATCAGGTGGAGCATCAGTCATCGTGACAGTCTCAAAAGACGAGGCTATTAAGAAAACCGGAGACCGGGTACCACTCATAAATACAGCTTAGGAAATTTAAGTTTTTCCGAGCCAAGCCTTTGTGTGTCCTTAATATTAAGAATAATGGCGAACCATTATATTATACCTTGGAATATTAAAGGTTACAATAGTGCATCGTCTATACACTTAAGGATGTATTTTAATCAATTTATACAGAGACTAACTTTTGTACATTTTTAATTTGTAATTAATTTTACCTTTTAAAAATATCTTCTCTTTCAATAAAATATTTTTTTTCTATATTAAATAGTAATTTACTTTAATTCGTATTTTAAAACTAAATCAAATTAAGTCATTCGATAAGTATGTTTATAAATGGTTAGTATCATAAAACGTTCTTATACTTTTTATTTACAGGAAACGTTTACTATTAATAAATCCAATCAGTAAGGGAAAAAAAACAGCGATAAAACAATATAGTTGTTTGGTGTATCTGGTTTGAAAGATAAAAGGCAATTTTATAAAGAAATACGAGGTGAGAGAAGGTTGTCCGTTACTACTGAGTAGGGAGCGGTCATTAATTACAAACTTTTCCCATTCGCACTTCCCTGAACGACCATTTGCGGCTGGCGCCTGCTTAGGGAAAAATTACTATCACCGCGGTCAACGTCGTCATTTTACATTAATCGGAACAGAACGAGGCTCAATTAACAAGATAAAGTTGGTATTATAAATTATTTACGATTAAAAGAATTACACATGAAATATCAACTGAATTGATAAAGTAGTTAAATCCAGATTTACTTTTAAAAAAGATAAAAAAAATCTTAATTTCAGACACTTTTATATTTCTGTGGAAAATTGCATTCGGATTTGTTTAGGTGTTTTGGAGTTACCTAAAGTTTAGCAAGATTTTTTATTTTTATTTTATCCTTTCAGTTTTCATTTGTGTTTTTTTCATTGTTCTTTTTAGTTCTGTTCATTCTTTTTGTTATTTTATTATTTTTGTAGTTTTATAATTTCATCTTAAGTTTCTTAATCTCACTTGTTACTGAGTGTCAATTTGAAATACTTACTTAAAGTTTTTCTTTTGTGCTGTTTTTTGTGTTACTCTTAATTTTTCTCCTATTTTAGGGTTCTCATTGCAGCTCTCAACATCGATCGAACACATTTTCTTTTGAAAAAATGAATCTCTTCCCTTCTAATATATATATATATAACTGGTACTAAGTTCGCTTGAAATTAAATTAGGTTGTGAAATTCAAGCTATAATTTTCTATATGTACAATACGAAATCCAATTTACCTGTGAGTGGAAACACGAGGATTTCCGTGAATATCGCGGCTGCAGCGGTTATTCAATTGTCTCCTTGCCTGCCAAGATTGCTCGCTGTCTCGGTGTGGTCAACGCTACGAAATTTACAATATTGCAACATGCACCAAACATTCGTTCTCAATTGCCAGCTCAATGCGGATACTGTAGCTGTACAGGATAGGACAAGAAAATTTTCGTCGTTATGAACAATATTTAACTCTCTGATTTCATTATACTTCTTATATCTTACTAATACAAATCTGCTATTTATATTGGCCGTTATATCTTACCGAAATCTCAACGTGAACTACTTGATGAGTGGGGCGCTTTCTAAGAGTACAACATCTGTATTAGTTGCGCCAATTTTAAATTTTCTCAATTCTATCTGCATCTATATAGGTATCAGAGAAATTTTAATGCAATAACGGTAAATAATTGAATGGCTCCAAATCGACTTTGTAATAATCCAATTGAAAATCTTTATTCAACTTCTCACATTATTTTTCAAAACATTATTGGTTTGCACCAACCGGGATTTCAATTGATTCTTAATTTGGAATTTTAATAATGAACTCAATAATTTTTTTGGAAAATAAAAAAGTGAGGCATTCATGAATCTGTTGTTTAAATAACTTTTAATGTTGATCGCGAATACCATGTTCAATATAGGTCATTTCTCCGTTCGGGCGTGCGGCGATATCAAGGCGGTTGGATCACGTAGCAAATTAGGGCAGAGAGAGCCCGCAGGCCACGTGCGGCCCCGGCCATCTACCGGCGCTCTAATACGTGGCTGCTTGAAGAAACTTTGAAACAACGGATGCATCGCTCTGAGAGCATCGGTACCGATACATTGAACTCTAAAAAGTTATAATTCTTCTTTTTTTATTTACTTACTTTAAAAATGGTACAATGTACACAGTTTTTTTTTTTTTATAAGAGAAGGGGCAAACGAGTAGCGGGAACACCAAGGTGTTCATCGACGCCCATGGACATCTGCAATACCAGAGGAATCGCAAATGCGTTGCCGGCCT
>DWHV01000295.1:0-11531 GCA_018248035.1 Papilio joanae | reverse complement strand
AGTCAAATCGATTCAGCCGTTCTTGAGTTATAAATGGTGTAACTAACACAACTTTCTTTTATATATATAGATAGATGAGAAAGTTTAGATGGATGAATGTTTGTTTAAAGGTATCTCCGGAACGGCTTAACGGATCTTGATGAAATTTGGCACACATGTAAAACATAGCCTGGAAGAACACATAGGCTACGAAACCGCTGGCAATAGCTAGTTTTGATATAAAATGATAGTAAGGCTACCAGATAACATAACGGTGTGTTAAAAACAACATTTCTTTGCATAAAATACATTAAACATAATTGTCATTTCATATGCGGTGTGATAGTGAAAACGATTGCTTAATATTCCCCGGCGTCCAGCGGCGTCCCGGCGACCTCGCATTAATTAACACGACAGTTTGATCGTATCGCTTTCACGTTAAACTTTTGTATATCGTTCCTGTTTATACGCTTTAATAAATTCATATTTACTGACATTTTAAAATGTTATCTTCATTAATTACAGTGTAAATTTAAAATATATAGTATACTAGCTTTTACCCGCGACTCCATCCGTGCGGAATTAAAAAAGAAACATTGTAAGTAGCCTATGTTTTCTTCCAGACAATGTCCTACATTTGTGCCATATTTCAACGAAATCCGGTGTTAATTATAGCTTCTAAACAGTGAAAGAATTTATCAAATCGGTTCAGCAGTTTCGAAGTCCATTCAATGCAAACAAACAATCAAACAAATCTTTTCTCTTTATAATGTAAAGGTGGATTACTATAGCTGTTAGTTAATGGCAAACAACGGCTTGTAATTCCTCCATAAATACTTACCATACTTAAAATTTAATAAATATCAACGGCAATACAAATACTAAGTCAATACGGAACTTTATCGTCACGTCATTTTCAACAAAGCTTCAGTTACAAAACTTCAGAACAGATGTTTAACTTTGTTAATACAAATGCGCGGCTCAATGTCCAAATGGAACGGTAATATTAAATTGTGTGGTTATCGCTAAAGCTTTTCCCTATTGAAAATTAATTTTGTTTTATTCTTCGTTAACCGCAGGTTTCTGAGACCGCAAAACTCCGTTTAAAACATATTGTTATCTCTGTTTTGTCAAAGATAATGACAGGGATGACGATATTTTTTGTACATAGATTGTGGTCTTAGAAACTAACGATAAGTATTTACTGGTTAAAGCATTCATCGTCCATAATATATATGAAAATGTTTGTAGAATTGAGGGACTAAACCAGGATTTAAGTCATAACTGGTCTACGATTATTCCTCTTTTTAATCCTTAACAATCCCCTGCTGAAAGATAGATGTTCACAAGATTGGTGAGTCCATCGATCCCCTCGTCCCTTCGATCTTTAAGGCATCAAAGGTCCTCATTGCCGCAAATTCTTTTTAGGTAATCGGTCCATCTTTTAGGAGACATGTAAAATTACTATTGTTAAATACGTAATAGCTTTAAACAACAATAATTTTGCTTGCAGCACGGCAACGCGACGACGTCAAGCGAGACGTCGGTGGGCACGAACACAGCGACAGCACCAGCTGCGGGCCCGAGCCGAGCGCCGCCGCCTACTGCCAAGTTCCGGCACGGCCTGCTACAGCTTATGATACATACAATCGACCCGATGCACGATGGTGAGTTAGGTACGCACCGCTTCGCTTTACACTTACTATTCTATGCTTAAGTTCTTGCACATTTTGAAGCCAGTCATTAAAAACGTCGAGGGGTACGACGGCCGTTTTGCGTATGTATGAGTATATGTTACTTTAAAATTGTTTACCAAATTTTTCTTCAAATAAAAACAAGTAATTATGTAATGACTGGATTCAAAGTTGTAAATATATTTGTAAGCCATTGTCAGTCGAGCGAGGTTCTTAAGACACGGATCTACTAATCCCGGCCATCTTTTGTTCCTTTTGGTATTTACGCAATCGCGAGCGCAGCGCTCGACAGCGCTGTAAGGCTGCAAATGTCTGAAGTAGGTCACTTCGCCTTTTAAAAGAAACAAGCGAGCCAAGAGAGTAATTTAAGAAAATGTACATCCCCTCTTCAAGCATATTTTGTCGCATGTCTTATTCGAGACAAGAGAAAAGATCTTTTATATTATTTAAATCACCTGTTTTAAGTTGCGGTACTTCAGTACGAGTAAACATTGTTGAATGTTTGCAAGAACATCATAACGAAATGTTTGCTTTACATTTAAAATTAATGAACTCGTTTGTTTCAATTTGAAACTTAATTTCTTAAAATACACAAACAAGCAAACACATTACAACAGTGTAAAGTTTAAATATTTATCCTGGGGAATTAATAAACTTTTCTGGGTAATTTTAAAACTACGATTTCACAAATTTATGACATCTCAATTAGTTCTTTTAATTTTAAACTCTTTCTTTAGATATTGCTGTAGAGTTTTCTAGATTAAAGCAAAGAAATTCGCTTATGTTTTGTCAAAATTATCGGCAAATTCACTTTTTGTACCTCGTCTTTTAATCCGTTTTTTTTTCAATTCTGTTTTCTACACCGAAGCTTGTTCACTTAAGACTAAATTTTTGGTATTAATTATTACTAATAGTCACAGAAATTTAACTACTAAAGTACAAACTTACAATATATTTTGCTTAAAATCTATTCTTATAACAAGAAGTTACTTCACAGTTATGCATCAGCTGAATTGCTGAATATATACATATTTTGTATAAAAGTACATAATATATAAGTTCTATGTAGTATGTAAGATCTATGGCACTGTATATAACACTGTCCCAGTTGACGGGACTAGGTGGTACGTGTGGAGGTATTTCAACTTTGCATTGTCAGTCTGCATTTGCACAATCGCTTGTTTTGAGTGTTACAGCACAAATTAGAAATTCCTCCCCCGAGGTAACTAAGCTTTGGACTTTAACTTTGGTATGTGACGTAAATGTTAACAAGCTTTTTAGTGTAATATTCATGTTATGTCACTACGGTAAGTTATTTTGTATGCAACATTATAAATTAGTTTATTTCTTATGTTTCCGATAAAATTATAATATAAACAGAAATTAAATGTAAGTTTTAAGTGTAAGCAGTACATTCAAATGGATGGATTTAATCTAATGTATTATGTATAGATATTAATAAAACTCGGATACTTCAGTGGCACTTGACTTGCAATCTGCAGGTCCTGGGTTTGAATCCCGCCATCTACCAATGTGTTTTTCGATTTACATTATGTACATTAATCCGACGCTCTTACGATGAAGGAAAACATCATGATGCAACCTGCACATATCTGAGAAGAAATTGAAAGATATGTGTGAAGTAAACCAACCCGTACTGAGCCAGCGTGGTTGACTTTAGCCTAGTCACCCCTAACTTGGGGTTGGCTCCGAGCCCCTCAGTGGGGACGTATAGCTAGCTGATGATGGTGATGATTAATTAAACTGGAATTCACGTTCATCGAAAAACTTATTTTATTTTTTATTTTGCCTGTATATAAGTCCGCAAGGCCACATTTATTTCTAGTAATCTTCAGAACGGCTGGACTGATTTTGACAAGACTATGACGTGAAGGTAGCTGATGCATGTGGGCATAATCGGCTAGTTGTTTATATTATTGAAACTACATAGAAGATAAAAAGAAAGAAGCAAAAAGAAGACATCTTAGTAGTCTCAGGTATTAGTAATTTAAAGTACTAAATTTTTCAATTAATAGCGTACTTTTTATTACTAAAAACTTGCGGCTGCAAAAACTTCCTCTACAAAGAAACCAGCAAAGAAGATATTTTAAAAGAAGAGAATTTTTTGTTTTTAATTAGCTTCAACAAATAGTTTAGTAAACTTACGTTGTACGTAAAAAGTGGCACCAAATAAACTCAATATATCATGATTAATATTAGCAAATAATTATTTTTTTATCATAAGGTGGCAACCGAGCAAACGGCCGCTTGAATAAGTTGAAATAGCAAAGCGACCGTTGCCCATAGACATCTGCAAATTGCTATATATCTCATGTTAATCAAGACCACTATGTACTAATTTATTCTCGATTACTCCGGATGACACTCGATTAACATATGCATGATTATGTTAATCGATTTTAGTAGATTATTGTTGACTGAATTCATGTTAGGCACTTCTCATATAATGCAACCTATATAGTCAAAACTAATAAACACGACTTTAAATCGTTGACGCAAATCGTCTATTCGGACAGTACATACAAAGCGACTACATGTCAACTGTATAGATCCGCCATCTTGAAAATTGCAACGACTTTTCTCACGACGATCTTGATAAGCAGATTGCGACAGTCTTTGGCGATGACAGATAGAAATGTCGGGGACGCGCGCTGTAGTCAAATCTCTACGACAGTGTATTGTGTGAGACGGTTAACGACTAAAATCGCAGGGTTTCGAATATTTACGTTGCCTTGTGTACGAACAGCTTTACATCGAACTAGAAACTTAAATAAAAAAATACTATTTCTTTACAAATTTTTAAATCAAAGTCTAGTTTTGTGTTAATCTGTTGTTAGAAATATAAATACAATTAGTTTAAAATGAACATCTTAACTAAAAATTGAAATGTGTCAGTTACGGGAATTGTGAGAGAAAATTAAATAAAATCAGTATATATACCAATAAGCTTTTAAATAGTTCAGTGCTTTCGCTTTATTGATATAAACAACAGTTTTCAATAGTAATTACATAACTAAAGGATACAGAGTGTTTCGCTTTAATTGCAAGTTCATGTCAATCGTATTTAACTTGTCGTGTCTCTAATCACTGGGAGTTAATACATAAATTACGTACTGAAGACAGTTTCTGTTGTTAGATAAATGTAACACGATCTCACGCAGTATGTTTTTTGTTTTACTAATTACTGTATTTATACTTGTATTTTGTCATTTGTGTGTGTGTGTGTGTGTGTTGCATATCTCACAATTATTCAGATTTTAAAAATTAAATATGTAATATATAGTCCATATTTTGTGGCTATATAAGTAAGATCTAATATAATATATAAAATTCTCGTGTCACAATGTTCGTTCCCGTACTCCTCCGAAACGGCTTGACCGATTCTCATGAAATTTTATGAGCATATTGAGTAGGTCTGAGAATCGGCCAACATCTATTTTTCATACCTCAATTAAGTTTTTTTTAACAGCGCGCGGACGGAGTCGCGGGCGACAGCTTATTTTACTTAGTATTTATCTTTGGAAATTGATATTACTTGTTCTACTTAGTAATAAACGTTGGGATTGATGCTTTCTTAACTTTATTATTTGAATGAGTAATGTTATTTCATAGTTATACTATTAGAGTTATTATCTCAATAGAAATTAATGAATAATTTTTTGCAATGTGGATGTTTATCTTTGCTAAATCAACTTTACAGTACCGATTGCATCGTACTGACCTAGACCTGTCCTAGTGTAGAAGTTGTCGAGTGTTGGTGAAGAATGACAGGTTTTCTGGATACATCCACTGAGATGTTAGTGAGCCATTAAATGGGACATGCAAAGTTGTTTTAGCCAACTTCAAAAAGGAGGTTATCAATTCGACTGTATTTTTTATATTTGTGTTACTGCGAATCTCCGCCCCTGGTGGTCCGATTTTGATAAAAGACAGCTAGTAGACAAACAAAGATTACTTTTAACAAATTAGGTAACTCTTCTAAAAAATCTACAAAGTTTAAATATGGACAACTTTAACATTGTTTAGTCAATATTTTAGCGAATAATAGTGTTATTACTATAAATGTAAGTTAAATTCGATTTGTAAGAAAGAAAGCATACTTGACTTAGACTGCGGTAAGTACACACGTACTTTGAAGATCTTATCTTAAACTTAGAGCGGATTCCCAACTCGGCTCTACAACTTTGCCAACATTGTCCACCAACAAACAGCGAGAACATTGGTGATCTTATTTTAAAATCCATACATATAGAAATACAAACTTTGTGGCCGATTGTCTATTGTTTGTTTTCAATATTGTTATGGCAACAATCTCTTGTCTCTATTCAATGAAAGTTTGTAGAGAACAGTCTTTTTTTTATGAAAATCAAAATCTTTTGAATAAAACTCTATATCCAAAAAGAAAAATGATGTGCTGACAATTTCTATATCTTTGAAGCTTAGCTTTCAAGATATAAAAATTAAAATGGTAAAAACTTCTCTTAACTGTAAAAATTCAACTCGATTCATTCGAATGTTTAAAAAGCAATCAAACTTTTTGCGTAAGCTTTCGCAAGTGTCCAGTGGAGGACTTAACTCAGACAGGCTTTAATCCGCGATTAGAGCTTCCCAACTTGCTGTGTCGCGGTTTTATGTTTTAAAAGCTCTTCTGCATCTTGCTATGAATTTTCTGGCAAATTCTGTTGAAATAGCAAAGGTTATTTATTGTATTTAAACGTAATGGACCTTACTATAAAAAACTTAAACAGTGTTTCAGTTATATTGTAGCTAAAATGTGTCAACCCTTTTCTCCCTTCTTAACAGATAAATAACGACGTACTTTTATCGGAAGCAGTTTTGGTGATACATAATTAAAGATATAGCATGTTGTTTTATAACCATATTGACGTCCATATCAATCATCGGCAGTCAAAGGGTTAAAACACGTGTTTGACTAAACAATTTCTAGCTATATTTTTTGGAGTAATACAGAATACTTGAATCTGATCGTCAACTATTGTTATAGGTACCAATTTTTTTGGTTAGGTTTTTTTTAATATGGTTTAAAATATTTTTTATATAATTATTTGAAAATATTGTTACAATAATGACTAAAAGAAAATTTTGACTAAAAGTTAAAATAATGCATTTTGACTAGAACTTGACCTTTACTTGTATAAAATAGACGTATTTTAAAACTTTTTTTTTCTCTAATATTGTAATCTGTGTGTAAAATCTCTAATACGATAAAGCGATTAGAGACTTTGTCCGATAGATACTTTGTATTAAAGCCTTCCTGTTTACACTCGTGTTAGTGATGCTAAGCCTTGATAGACGTAATTATACAATACAATACAATTTTATAGGTAACTAACTGTCGCCCGCGACTCCGTCCGCGCGGAATTAAAAACAAAATAAGTAGCGTATATGTTCTTTCAGACTATGTTTTACATCTGTGCTAAATTTCATCAAGATCTGTTGAGCTTTCCCGGAGATTCCATCAAACAAAGATCCATCCGTCTATCTAAACTTTCGCATTTATAATCATACTAGCTGTCGCCCGCGACTCCATCCGCACGGAACTAAAAAAAAAACATAATATGTGTATATGTATGCCTATGTGTTCTATAATCTACATCTATACCAAATGTTATCGAGATCAGTTAAGCCGTTTTGGAGATACCTTCAAACAAAATGGATCCATCCATCCATTAATCCATCCATCTAAACATTCGCATTTATAATATTAGTAGGATAAAATTAAGATGTCTTGTTTACAGCTTAATAATAAGTCATGCAAAACATTGTAGCTATTTATACCACGATATCGTATCTTTCTAATCTTGGACTGGAGAATACTAATGCTCGGCTTTTTCTAAAATAAAACTATTTGGACAAAACTACACGCGCGGTCAGTGCAATTGCATTTAAGCTGGAATTACACTAACATTATTAGAAGAGCAGCAAATCGTGAAAGTTTAATTCGCAGGATAGCGCCTAACGTACTGTAACGGGCTTCGCCGTACTGAAAATATACCGTAGATTGGTAGATTATACTTCTCCAGTCACTAATATGTTTAACAAGTATGTTTTACTTTATTTAATTTCTACTTACAAATTTTATACAAGCTTTTATTTTGTTTCACCTGTCCCGATTTTTATAATCAAATTTTGCAAATCAAATTTAAACCGAAGTGGTTACTGGTTACTGATTGAGTTGAAATTGTGCATACATGTGTATATTGCATGTCAATGTCATGACTTAATGCTGATGTGATGATGGATCAGGAAGATGGCAATCGGAACTTCGCAATACAGCGACACAACCTCATCGAGTTTTGGCTCGGATGAATCGTCTTGATGATCGTTTTGTTTTTTTAAAGGATTTTCTTTTTTAATTATTTAATATTAATGTTATCGAGTGGACTGTATTGTGGTGTTAAATAATAAAAGATTGTACGAAAAACATGTATAATTCCGTAACAGTAACACACAAAGCCAGAACTAGCAAGAAGTGAAAAATAACATGAAAGTCGATGACATTTTACAATATAAATGAATAAAAAAGAGTACATATATAAAACCTCTTTGACTAGCTCTGGCCAGTCATGTACAATTAACAACATTAAAAAAACATGAAATAAATGTCTATTGGTGTAACAAAGTGTAGGCTACAGAGTCTTGTGTCCGCAAAAAGTGCGGTCAAGAAAGCGGAGAGCCATCGCAACAGATGCGACACCATTATAATTTGAACTTCGTTATATACTATTTGAAAGTCTTGTGGCACCATTCTAGTTTGAACTTTATTGTATACTATGTCATAATTTATAACAGACATAAGTCATAAGTGATACAGTTAAATCATTTTATGCTTTCAACTAAATTCAAGATTAATTCAAAGCTATGTACTCGTATTTACTTTACTAATAAAAATTACACATTTTTATACAACCGAATGCAAACACGAAATAAAATAAGAGCTGAAACTGCAAAGAAAAAGAAGACGAAATAAGATATAATAAAGAAAACCACTGTTTTAAACTTATTTATTTTGAAACGATGAGAGAAAATTAAATTTACTAAACTTCTAGTAAACTTTCGCACTGTCTTCTTTGATAATAAAATTATTCTTGCAATATCTTTTTATAGAACAAAACCCCAAGCCGTGCCTCTAAAAACTCTTTAAATACACAAATTTTAAGCTATCAGCAGCATTTGACGTTCACTAAACACGGTCCGCAGTTAGCTGTCACCGCTAAAAATGCAGCATGCCAATACTGCTAGAAGCTGTCCCTATACAGCCTTTAAAGATACAAGAAAACACTATCTAACATGTTTTGGTTCACATTTCTTTCACAGGTAAAGTGGATGAAAAGGCCACACAGCTACACGCGATAGCTTCCCTCAAGGTGCTACTGGAGGCAACGAGGCCGACAGCGGGAGGTGCAGGCGCGACGGCGGCGAGGCATTCAGCAGTTGCCAGCCAGCCCAAGGAGACCCCACTTGACCTTCCCAACGGGGGACTCGCTGATGTACAGTTAGATGCTATAGAAGAGGTAAAAACTACCTAGAATGTAAGAGATGACCATGCTAAGCAGATCTCACTCTTTAAACGATAGGGATAAATAACTGATGTACAATTAGGCGTAGATGATGAAAAGAAGTGAAAAATAGAGAGATTTTATATGTTTTTTATTAAGATTTAAAAAATTTGATACTCTAGTTAAAATCCTGCTGCTGCAAATATTGGATAGAATTTCAAGCGAAGTAACTAATTAGGGCGTTAAAAACAGAGTTTCACCTAGTTTTTACCTAAGATTTTAAAACTTTATTAATTATATCAAATGCCATAGATGACAAGTTATTCATAACTTCGTCATAACGACAATCAATTTGAACGGATCGTTAAGAAACTTGGTAGTCCATAAATCAAACTGAACATTTCTATTGTCTCAGCTCAAGACGAACAGAGCAATTCATTAGGACTAAAAACTTGATCGTTATACAGCTTCATGGAGCAGGAACATCTATTGTTATAAATTCATCTTTGGTACGTGACTGTACCATAGTCTTTCTTATAATCGATACTGGAATAAATTCATATTTTATACGCAACTGTACCTTCATTTCATTTGATATGTTTCAAGGATCAAAAACGATGTAAAATTTTTGTCAATCAACGATATTCGTTCATTGCTTTAATAAAGTCTTTCTGAATAGTCAACTAATAACACTTGCTTATTTTTGTTAACAAGGACTCAAACGTTACATTAACTTGTTTCGTAAAATATAGAAATTCACTTTCTACGAATTCCATCTTTCCTTGTGTTTGTTCATCTAATAACTTCACTCTCTTTTAAAAAATATTGATGACTTTGTTCAATGCTATCTCTTCCACATTTTCTTCCTCAATCTCAAAATAGCCGTCACTCGAATGTTAACTATCCTCAAGTTAACGACGTCCTCGTTCAGTCCATTACTTCATAAAAAGTACATGAATACTGCAATTAAATGGAGAAATAGTTTTTGAAGTCGGTCAATGGAGCTTCCGACGTTCCGCAGCCGGACTTGAGATTTATAATCCAATTAAAACGAAACGAGAAGATTCGCTCACAATGAGAATTAATAATAGTTCCGCTGCGAGCAAATTAAATTTATAATTTTTCATACGACTCCATCTGTGCTATTCTGTTAATTGTGTAGATAGAATATGAAGATCATCTATACCAGTGATTGTCAAACTTATTTCTTTCACCGCCCCCTTTGAAATTCAATTATATTTCAGAGCCTCCTAATTTTTATTCAGCCCTAAAACTTAAAAACCATAATTTCATTACTTTAATTAATTTCAATGCCCCCATTTTTTTGGCCTCTTATCGCCCCCTCCTAGGTTTCAAACGCCCCCAAGGGGGCGTTATCGCTCCCTTTGGGAAACACTGGTCTATACTAATATTATAAAGAGGAAAGATTTGAGTGTTTGTTTGTTTGAATTGAATATGCTCCGGAACTACTGAACCGATTTGAAAAATTCTTTCACTGTTGGTATGCTACACTATCCTTGGGTGATGTAGACTATGTTTATTACTGGATACTTTTTAATTCCGCGAGGACGAAGTCATGGGCAACTGTTAAGAGACAAAATTTCTGATATACTAACTAGTCTTACGAATATTATAAATGCGAATATTTAGATGGATGGATGGATGTTTCTAAGGAGGTATCTCCGGAACGACTCAACAGATCTTGATGAAATTTGGCACAGATATAGAGCATAGTTTGGAAGAACACATTGGCTACTAATAAAAGTTTTTTTTAATTTCGCGCGGACGGAGTCGCGGGCGATAGCTAGTGATGCATAAAACATAGAGAAGAATTTGTCTAAGTTTATACCCATATAATATTCATTATGTTGTAGTGCAACATTAAACATATATATCGTCTTTTTAAAGGATCAGTATCTTAGTAAAAATTCAATAGTAATTTCTTATAGCGTGATGACGACTTTACTTAAAGCGTTTACTTAAATCCTTTTTTTTAACGTTTTATACTATAGTCCTGTCTCTTTATAATATCCTTTAATATAAAAATCTTTTCAGTAAGATATTTCTACCCTCGTAGCTATCACCACATTAATGACCGTCTCAATGCCGCAACGGAGAGAAATCGTCCGGATTGCCGAAGATAAGGCATTTGATAAACGCATATATCTTATTTTCTTCAAACAGATATTCCAAAGCTTGGGATTTATATTCTTTCTCAACCTTTTCCCAGCCAACTCGCCTATTCCAATATTTTAAAACCTGTCAAATAACACAATGAGATAGAATTCTTGAAACGTATACGGAATTTAAAGTACTG
>DWHV01000294.1:0-11535 GCA_018248035.1 Papilio joanae | reverse complement strand
TTTAATTAATATTAATACTCGTTGTAAATATAATAAATACTTAAGTCATAACTTCTTTCATCGTTACGTAACACACTAATCACTAATATCATGTAAAATAATAGCACCACCGGGGACACCAAAAACACCGGAGCCATGTCATTCGGATCGCGACTGTATAGAATCAGAAGCGTGTTTTATGGGATGGTGCCAAAATCCTTGTGAATTTGAGAAATGTGGCGTCGGTGCTAACTGCCAGCCAGTAAAGCAGAGGCCGATGTGTTCTTGTCCATCCGGATTCGACGGAGATCCTTCTGTTAAATGTTCGCCTAAAATATGTAAGCTAATTTAACTAATTTCACATTATTAATATGTTACTAATTAATTTGATGACTAAAATATTTAATAACATGTAACACAAGATGTGTAACAAACAATTTTATTCTAGAATGATTCAGAGATTAAAGAGTTTTATCATGAAATACTGTAGGTTTGTTAATCAGCGACAAATCACACATACTTTTTAGGTCATTGAGAATCAAGGACAAGACAAAGGAAGTGACAAATTCACAAATGTGATTGACTCGTTACTTATTAAAATAACGATGCTAGTTTTTCATTTACAGTAGGATTAAGTATTATTCTCACAGATTGGTTTTTCCGTTACCGGCATCCATTTTCAAAAGTGTGGGACCACTGATTGCTAGATGTTCATCTAAAACTGAAATCTTTAATCAGATTTTTGTGAAGAAAAGATATATTGTCTTGTGTGTTAAAAAGTTTATTTCCAATTTCTTTTCATAAAAATGTAATATAATGTACGAATTACTCTTCTTTCCGCACAGTTGGTTGCACTCGTAATGAAGACTGTTCTTTGACCGAGGCATGTATAAATAACGCATGTCAACACCCGTGTGCTATACATAATCCCTGTGCACCTAACGCAGTCTGTATAAACACAAACCACGGCTCCGATTGCAGCTGCATTGAAGGATTCCAGGGCAATGGATATGTTGGATGTGTACCAGGTACGTAACCAATTCTTTTTTTTCACACATTTGATTTCGCAAAAAAATACTAAAACCGTTATTTTTTCTTAGTACGTAATCCTTCACAATCAGTGTGTCAGTACAATGAAGACTGTCCTCCAGAATTGCTTTGCGATAGAATGAATAGAGTCTGTATAAATCCCTGCGCTATTAACAAATGCGGTGACAATGCCGAATGTATCCCGGAAAACCACGGTGCACAGTGCAGATGTGGAGCCGGCTACACAGGAAACCCCTTTTTAGAATGCTACAAAGGTCAGTAAAAGTAAGATAAAAAAAAAACAGTTTTATCTCTCTAAAATTAGATCCTACAATTTATTTTCTTGTAACATTCCAGTACAAGGATGTCGTTCTGACAACGAATGCTTAAACTCCGAAGCGTGTATTAACGGAAACTGTGGTTCTCCCTGTAAATGTGGTGTGAATGCTGTGTGTGACGTCTTGAACCATCGCGCATCATGCAAATGCTTACCGGGATACACCGGTAATCCAGTTTTAGGCTGTGAACCACCATTGAATCCTTGTATTCCTAACCCTTGTGGTATAAATGCGTTATGTGAAAGCGACAATGGCAATCCTATATGTTTCTGTCCCAAAGGTTTGACTGGTAATCCTTTCAAAAATTGCAGTGAGTATTAGTTTTCGTTACTTAACTATTGCGCAATTGTGGTTTTAAGAGAAAAAATAAACAAATGTTGTGTTAATTTATTGCAGTACCTGAAGGAAATGAATGTGAACCTAATCCCTGCGGCCCTAACACTGGATGTCGGCTCATAGACAACAAACCAGCATGCTTCTGTTTACCCAATTACGAGGGCAATCCTCCACGACAGCCGTGTAAACTCCCACAAAACCCTTGCAATCCATCGCCGTGTGGGCCTAACACGCAATGTACAGTCCTAGCGAATGGATTCTCTAAATGTACATGTTTACCAGGATATGTAGAAAGCCCCAATACAGTAAGAGGATGTATCGAAGCAAGAAATCCGTGCGAACCAAACATGTGCGGCGAAGGGGCCCGATGCGATCCTAACAGAGTACCCGTTTGTTATTGTCCAGAAAATACAGTTGGTAATCCATATAAATCATGTAATCCTTACATTCATTCGAATGTTCTTTGTCAACCCGGACCTTGTGGACAAAACGCCGAATGCTATGTAGCTACAAATCGGGAAATGTGTTTCTGTAAAACTGGTTATACTGGAGATCCGTACATCGGATGCGAGCCACAAAGAAGTCAATGTATACCCAATCCTTGTGGGCCTCGTGGCATTTGCAGCACTAACTATGATGGCCAGGCCCTGTGTACTTGCGCCCCAGGGAGTACAGGAAATCCCTACGGGTTGGATGGTTGCATATCTCTTGAATGTGAGGTCGATGACGAATGCGCACCAAGTAAAGCTTGTATTGGCTTTTCCTGCCGCGATCCATGCCCTGGCGTATGTGGACTAAATACAAAATGTCATGTAGAAGCACATCGCCCCGTTTGTGTTTGTGAAGAAGGCCTCATTGGTAATCCGCTGATATGTTGTTTACCACCCGAAGGTCAAAAGTCATTCCAACCTTGTGACAGAGTACAGTGTGGATTAAATGCAATTTGCCAAAATGTCGGAGATAAAGCTTTATGTTCGTGTCCTCCCGATTTAATCGGTGACCCAACTGTCGAATGCAAGCCTGAATGCTTAATGAATTCTGACTGTCCCTCTAATGAAGCGTGTCTTAATCAAAGATGCGTCGACCCATGTACTTTCAAAAATATTTGCGGCATGAACGCTTCATGTGTATGCACAGACCACACTGTGTCTTGTATTTGTCCGGATGGATACATCGGTGATCCGAAGATTCAATGCGTCTATCGCCGTAAGTGTAACATTACAGAAATCTAAGAAATAATTAAGTTAAGTAATTTTAATGTTGATCTTTGCTAATCCAATAATTCTATTTCAGATATTATGATTCCACAAGATAACACTACAATTACACCATGTTCACCGAATCCCTGCGATACAAATGCAGTATGTGATCCCTACGATGACCAGGTCGCAATCTGTGTCTCTTGTGTGGGATCTCAGGACTTAAGCAATCCGGCGTGTAGACCAGAATGTGTCCTCAGTTCTGACTGTCAATTTAACAAGGCTTGTTTAAGAAATAAATGTGTCGACCCATGTCCTGGATCATGCGGCGTAAATGCTGATTGTTTCGTATACCATCACGATCCTGTTTGCCGATGTAGAGACGGATTTGCAGGAAACCCGTATGAACATTGCATACCAACTACTACTAGTCGTAAGTTTCATAATGACTGAATTTTGTAAAAAAATTAATTAAAGGTCAATTTATTAATTAGATGTTATTTCTTTACAGCAACTGTACATGAAACATGTGATTACATTCGATGTGGTGATAACGCTGTATGTCAAGATTCAAATGGCCTTCTCAGTTGCCAATGTTTGCCAAACTTTTTTGGTAACCCGTATCTTTCTTGCCGACCTGAATGTACTATTAACAGCGATTGTCCGACCAACGCAGCATGTTTGAATAACAAATGTAAATCACCTTGTAAGGACGTTTGTGGCACTGGCGCACTATGTGAAACTGTCAACCACCATGCCGTATGTTACTGTCCGCCGGGCCACACTGGAGATCCATATGTTAGATGTCAAATTCCCGTGTCTGTGTCACCGCCCTTATCTGTCTGTGACCCATCACCGTGTGGTCCATATAGTCGTTGTCTTGTGTCGCCAACTGGTTCCGCAGTGTGCTCATGTTTACCCGGCCACGTCGGAATGCCTCCTATGTGTCAGCCTGAGTGCGTTGGCAATTCCGATTGTTCACAAGAATTGACTTGTGTTAATCAAAAATGTATCAATCCTTGTCAGGGCAGCTGCGGGGTCGGCGCCACTTGTTTTGTAGTTAACCATAATCCACTATGCACTTGTGACACAGGAAAAACGGGAGATCCGTTCCTTGCATGTGGTGAAATCAGTGAAGGCAAAACACCAACAAAACCACCTCCAGGAGATAATCCTTGCTTGCCTTCACCTTGTGGACCCAACTCTGTTTGCGAGATAAAATCCAACCATCCAGTTTGTTCATGCCAGCCCAACTATTCTGGCACCCCGCCATACTGTAGACCAGAATGCATAATAAGCCAGGAGTGTCCATCGAACCAAGCTTGTATCAATGAAAAATGTGTGGATCCATGCAAAAATGCATGCGGTAGTAATGCTAAGTGCGATGTTGTAAATCATACACCACTATGTAGTTGCCTGGAAGGTTTCAAGGGAGACGCCTTTATTGGATGTGTCACAGTACCAAAAGAAGATGTAACACCATGCAATCCTTCACCTTGCGGAGAGAACACCTTATGCACAGTAGTCGGAAATACAGCCCGATGCTCATGCATACCACCTAATATTGGAAATCCTTATGCGGGAGGCTGCCGACCGGAGTGCTCTATGAATTCCGATTGTCCTAATAATCTGGCGTGTTTGTCGAACCATTGCCGAGATCCTTGCAAGGATTTATGCGGAGTGAACACAGAGTGTTCTGTCACTAACCACGTTCCTATATGTACGTGCTTTAAGGGATATGAAGGCGATCCATTTTCGTCATGTCGCCAAATCGCCAAGACACGTAAGTCTTAATGTCCTTTTTTAATCACTTGTTCTTAACAAAACAGGCAACTAGGTAGTAAAATATTGAATGATTTATCCATTTTATTCGTAGAATAAGAAATCTTAAACTAAAAATGCTTATTTTTGTTAAAATTTATACTTAGGTAATAGAACTTATCTTTAGACGTAAGATCGACCTAAAATGAATAAAATATTTAAGATTTTATTTACAGGATAATTTTACAAAACACTTTATTTTCATTTTATAGCAGCACCATTAAATCCGTGCCAGCCTTCGCCGTGTGGTCCGAACAGCGACTGTCACGTCGTGGGCGAGCGAGCGGCGTGCTCGTGCCGCGCCGGCTACCTCGGCGCGCCGCCCACTTGCCGGCCTGAATGCGCCGTCAGCTCCGACTGTCCCATGAACAGAGCTTGCATAAGTCACAAGTGCGAAGACCCGTGCATCCACAGCTGCGGACTAGACGCCCGGTGTCATGTCGTCGGACATAATCCAATTTGTACTTGTCCCGAACATTCCCCAGAAGGCGATCCGTTCATTCGATGTTACAGGAAAAGTAAGAACATTCGTGTAATTTCTTATAGTCAAATCTTATTAATTTCATTTATATCATTTTGTTTGATCGAATTCGATGAGCCAATAAAATTATTTTAAGACTGCCACTATGATACACATATTGTTATTCACCACCACTTAATTGTCATTTGCTAGAATTAGAGAATTGAATAGAATAAAAGCCGACTTCATAAAAAAACAATCTGAAACAAAATGCACTAAAAAGTAACAAAATGATGTCATGAAAACCCTCTAAAGAAAGTTCTCTTATTTCTTGTAACATGTCTATGTTGTATAATTATTGTTATTTCGCAGTCGGTATCGGCCGAAGTAGATAGGTGACATTTTATATTTGAGATGTATTAGACATACTTACGTTTATGCTTATATACTTAGGCCGAAATCGACTCCAAAATAACAATAATTATACATCAATGTATGCATTTCAATCGACATTTGTTCATAATAACATGGTTATTGTGAGACATCCATAGATGATAGATATATGCCAACAAAGACTTTTATTTAGCAAATTTAAGGAGCTATAATTACTCCATACATCTTTTTTATGTAGGTCATATAGTTTGACCTTCGTAAGCCCAGAAAGCAAAATTGTGCTTTTCATTGTTACGCGATGTAGCATTTTTCGTTTGCGCGTAATTTTATTCTTTCGATATCTCCTAAACTATTAGACAGAATGATATAGTTTCAAGCGCAAATATAATATACATCAAATTCTCTTGATAATTCAGATAGACATCCATTAATTGTTAGTACAGTTTTTTACTTAAAAACTATGTTAATGAATATATTTATTTACGTAAGGGTTAATACTAAACTCAAATAATAGCGTCGGAAATAGGGCATGAATTTAATTGATGTTTCTAAAGGAAAAAATGGTTATAGTGAGAAAAGTATAAAAGATAGATATATGCTATCGCGGAATTTTACTTAGCACATTTAAAGAGCTACAATTGTTTCATACATTATTTTTATGCAGGTCCTATAGTTTAGCCTACGTAAGCGCTGAAAGCAAAAAAGACCCTAATTTTCGCAACGCATTTCGAAGCTAAACTCAAAATCTGCTAGTCTTCTAGTTATTTTTCCTTTCGATGGAAATATTTTTTTATCAAAATTGGAGCGCCAGGGGCGGAGCTTCGCGGTAACACACATAAAAAAATACAGCCGAATTGATAACATCCTTCTTTTTGAAGTCGGCTAAAAAATAAAAAGTATGAATGAATCGTATCCTAATTTAGATTTAACATAATCAAATACTAATATGATATAAAAGCCTGAAAAAAAATATTTTTTTGAATATAGATATAACGATGGCTCAACCTGATCCATGCTTGGCATCGCCGTGCGGGCCGCACTCGACCTGCCGCAACGAGGCGGGCCGCGCCGTATGCGCCTGTGAGGCCGGCACACTCGGCGCACCCCCCTCCTGTCGCCCGCAATGTGTAATTAACCAAGACTGCCCTCTCGCGCTTGCTTGCCTCGGCGGCAATTGTGTCAACCCTTGTGTCGGCTCGTGCGGCTTCAACGCGCGTTGCAATGTACAAAACCACCAACCGATCTGTTCCTGCGACGAGGGTTACTCGGGGGATCCGTTCGCCGGTTGCAATCAAATCGAAAGTAAGTGCAATTTTCTTTATGACTATTTGTACATGTTGCACGATTTGGCACTTTGCATGTTTTCAATGTCTGCTTCATTAGATGTTAAATGTATGTATGTATAAACACGGTTTCAGTCTCGAAAGAAATGCCGCGTCATCCTTGCAACCCGTCGCCTTGTGGACCTAATGCGATCTGTCGAGAAAAGAATGGTGCTGGTTCATGTACTTGTATAGACGATTTTCATGGAGATCCATACTTAGGCTGTCGCCCAGAGTGTGTTATGAACACTGACTGCGCTGTAGACACATCCTGCTTCAATAATAAATGTGTAGATCCTTGCCCTGGAACGTGTGGGCAAAACGCTGTGTGTCGGGTTTCCAATCATGCACCTTCTTGTTACTGCTTACCTGGATACAGTGGAAACCCTCTTCATGCATGTATTCCTGTTACGAGTAAGACTTTTTCTTCTTTTTCTGTCTATTTTTTCATGTGCTTTGTTCTATTCTTATATGTTCTATCATGTTTACTTCAGCTTCCCCGGAAACGATTGACCCGTGTCACCCTACACCTTGCGGACCCTATAGTAAATGTCGTACTTTTAACGGACACGCCGTTTGCACGTGCCTTGACATATGTGTCGGTGCACCGCCTAATTGCCGACCCGAATGTATCGTTAGTTCCGATTGCCGACCGAATAAGGCATGCATTAAGCAAAAATGCCAAAATCCGTGCGAGGGAATGTGTGGCGTTAATGCATTATGTCAAGTTGTTAATCATAATCCGATATGTTCGTGTCAAAAGGATTATACCGGTGATCCTTTCGTTCATTGCTACTACGAAGAAAGTAAGTTTTTATTAATATAGTTTATAGCATTTTAATGATCTTAAACGTTTATTAATATTGAAAATATCTATTTTTTACCAGAACAAATGATACCCATTGACAACTGTTCGCCAAATCCTTGTGGGCCTCATTCACAATGTAAAGACCAATACGGAGTACCAGTTTGCTCATGTCTTTCTAATTATGTGGGTCGACCTCCAAATTGTAGGCCCGAATGTGTTATCAGCGTCGAATGTCCTGGAAATTTAGCCTGTCTGTCAGAAAAATGTAGCGATCCCTGTCCAGGATCTTGTGGTATTCACGCTACGTGTGTAGTAATTAAGCATGTTCCTATATGTACTTGTGAACATGGATACACGGGTGATCCATTCGCAGGATGTTCTCCAATATTACGTGAGTGTCGTATTTCTTGATTTAATTGTTATTGACGTAATCACATATAATTTTTTATCATAACAATACTTTTAGCGATTGAAATTCAACCGGAGAACCCATGCTCGAGGTCTCCTTGCGGAGCTAACGCAGTTTGTAAAGAAAGGAACGGCGCGGGCTCGTGTTCCTGTCTTTCCGAATATTACGGAGATCCTTACGTGGAATGCCGACCAGAATGCGTTTTAAATTCTGATTGTCCAAAGACCAAAGCTTGTGTTAATAATAAATGCAAAGATCCATGCCCTGGCGTTTGTGGAATGAATGCCGAATGTAAAGTAAACAACCACGCACCTTCTTGCGCGTGCTTACCAGGATATGAAGGAAATCCATTTACATCTTGTTACCCAAGTGAGAATCTTATCTTAATATTTACAATAATTAAATAACGCCATATATAAAAAGTAATTTAATAATTTTAGGCGTTGACCACACGATTGATCCATGTTCGCCCTCACCATGTGGGCCATACAGTTTATGTCGGGTAAGCAGCGGTTACGCAATTTGCTCATGCCAGGAAGATTACTACGGTTCGCCACCCTTATGTCGGCCCGAGTGTATGGTCAGTAGCGATTGTATGCCAAATAAGGCCTGCGTTAACCAAAAGTGTGTAGACCCTTGTAATGGAGCGTGCGGCAATAATGCTAAGTGCATGGTTGTGAACCATAATGCACTCTGTAGTTGCCCACAAAACTATATCGGTGATCCATTCGTCCAATGTACCTTTGATAAACGTAAGTGGCAAAAACTATTACGAGTACTAAAAAATAACATAGATTAAACACAGTTAAATAGTTAACATAAACTTACTAAAACAAAATAACCTAAATTGACCGAAACAATTTTAAGTACATACAAATTTTAGGACCAGAACCAAAACCTTCAGGAAATCCTTGTATACCATCACCGTGCGGACCGAATTCGCAATGTCGTGTAGTGGGCGAAACGCCAGCATGCTCGTGTTTGAGCGGCTACATAGGGCGCGCTCCGAACTGCCGCCCTGAATGTATTTACGATGAAGAATGTCCAAGTAACTTGGCCTGTATTCGTGAAAAATGTATGAGTCCATGCGAAGGCTCCTGCGGATCAAATGCTGAATGTGTAGTTATTTCACATAAAGCAGTTTGCCATTGTCGTGAAAGTTATACCGGGGATCCATTTAATGGTTGCTATTTTGTGGGTGAGTTGATAAAAATATCCTACGTCTTTGCAACATATACAACCAATAGATATACAGATTAATACTTACGTACATTTATTTGTTTAGTCGCAATAGAAAACGAGGAAGATGCAAATCCATGTAATCCATCTCCATGTGGACCAAACGCATTATGCAAGGAAAAGAATTCCGCCGGTTCATGCATTTGCATGCCGGGATATCACGGAGACCCATATTTAGGATGTCGGCCAGAATGTGTCACTAATAACGACTGTTCATCTAACAGAGCGTGCGCAAATAACAAATGCATAGATCCTTGCCAAGGAGCATGTGGAATGAATGCGCAGTGTCATGTAGCTCACCATAAGCCTGTGTGCTTGTGTATAAGTGGATTTGAAGGAAATCCGGTTGTTTCGTGCCATCCACAAAGAAGTCGTTAGTATTTTACGGAATATAAAATGATATGTGTTTTTTTTAAATAAATACACACTTATTACTTAAATTGTATTTTAGCATCTTTGGCTGACGAGAATCCCTGCGTACCGTCACCTTGTGGTCCGTACAGTCACTGCAAAGTAATAGATAATCACGGAGTATGCTCTTGTCAAGAGGGCTATGTAGGTTCACCGCCGACATGTAGACCAGAATGCGTCACTAGCACGGACTGCCCGCAGCATCAAGCGTGTATGCAACAGAAATGCAAGGATCCATGTCCGGGAACGTGTGGAGTTAATGCGCGGTGCCAAGTCATAAATCACAATCCTATCTGTACATGTAAATCAGGATTCACTGGTGATCCTTTCGTTACTTGTCAGTTAGAGAAAAGTAAGCTTCAAAAAATAAATAAATTAATATCGATTTTGAATTGTTTTTGTAATTTAAACATGCATGATTTCATTTTTATATCTTAATCTATAAAATTTCTTTTCTATTCTTTTAGTTCTGTGCTCTACTTTATTTTCTAATGTATGATCTTTTTTTCTTAGAACCTATCTTTACGGGACCTAAAGGAAACCCTTGTGTACCTTCACCATGCGGTCCATACTCTCAGTGTAAAGTAATCGACGAAGCGCCTGCATGTTCTTGCTTACCGAATTATGTTGGTATTGCACCTAATTGTAGACCTGAATGTTCTATCAATGCCGAATGCTCTGGTAATCTTGCATGCCAAAATGAAAAATGTGTAGATCCATGTCCGGGTTCATGCGGTTTCAACGCAGAATGCTCTGTCGCCAATCATGTAGCCTTATGCAATTGTGTGCCAGGACATACAGGTGATCCATTTAGTGGATGCTCCATAATAGAACGTAAGTGTGCTAAGTGTATAATAACAAAATACATAGTAGAAAGAGCGGGGTAAGTTCTAAATGCAAATTTGATAATTGCAAAAAAATATGTAGTAGATAATTTACCTCCTTCTTTCATTAGAAACGCTACAGCTGCAATTCAAATGTTATTTGATACTAATGACGTTCGATAATCTGAATTGCAGCACTATTCATACAATTTTATAAAAACGTGCATTACAGATATTCCTGAACCGCCACCAAATCCCTGTAATCCTTCTCCGTGTGGCGCGAATGCGATTTGTAAAGAAAGAAATGGAATCGGTGCATGTTCGTGTCTACCTGAATATTTTGGCGATCCATACACCGGATGTCGACCAGAATGTGTATCAAATTCCGACTGCGACCGCAACAAGGCTTGCACTAACAACAGATGCAAGGATCCGTGCCCCGGTACCTGTGGTATTAATGCAGAATGTAGGACCGTTAACCATTCTCCGACGTGCACATGTCTAACCGGCTATACTGGCAATCCGTTAGTAAAATGCGAAGTGGGCAGTGAGTAAACTTAAAATTATTGTTTTATAGAAAATAATTTGTAATGAAAATAATTTAAATTTACCCAAATGCTTATTTATTTCAGATGTTGAAATACCTCAAATCGACCCTTGTCAGCCATCACCTTGTGGACCCAACAGTTTATGTCGCGCCGTCAATGGGCATAGCGTTTGCACATGCGATATTGGTTACATTGGCACTCCACCATCGTGTCGTCCCGAATGTATTGTTAGTTCAGAATGTCCACAAGACAAGGCTTGCGTGAATAAAAAGTGTACGGACCCTTGCCCGAACACGTGTGGACTTAACGCTCGATGCCAAGTAATTACTCATAATCCTATATGCAGCTGCATAACAGGTTACACTGGGGATCCGTTCACTGAATGTGTTGAAGAGCCTAGTAAGTTAATATATTATTTC
>DWHV01000293.1:0-11536 GCA_018248035.1 Papilio joanae | reverse complement strand
TTCAGTCAAATCGATTCAGCCGTTCTTGAGTTATAAATGGTGTAACTAACACAACTTTCTTTTATATATATAGATAAGAGTTACGTCTTTTACATGAGGCCCAAGACTTTATAGGAAACTTCTTACTCCATGTACAAAGTCAACGTATATAGTATTGAGGTTATTTTGGAAATTATAAAAAGAAATATTCATAATATTTAGCCATGTATTTATTGCTTATATGAAACATGACGTGTTCTTTCCAAAATATTATAAAGTAAAAATGAACCTGAAAATAGTACATGTAAATAACTGAAATATGTTAATAAAAGTCTAGAAGAACTTCTTTTCTTTGGAAAAAACTCTTCAATCTCACGAATGAACGATCAAAGGAAAGACATGGCGTCTTGCTTATTAACGGAAAGGCTTTGAAATAGTGGCGTTCTTTTATATTTATTTGACTTTATCTTAATTATGTATGTACATAAATGTATTGTATACATTAATTAGTAGGTTATAGGCTTAAGAAAATGGTGGGAGAGGTGCTCCTATGTGAGGTAAGTTTTATCAGAAAATATTATTATAAAATAAACATTTACTTTCCTTGAGATTCTGATATCATTTAAAACATATTGTCTGTCTGTCTGTCTCTGTTTAGTCAAAGATAATGACAGGGATGACAATATGTTTTATACAAAGATTCTGGTCGCAGAAACCCATTTTATTGTTAGTCATAGAAATTAGCACAAATGAAAAATACATGACAAGACAGAAACATTAGACAACAGGAGTATAAACCGGCAAAATTATATGACCCAGTGAACATTAGACAAACTAAATTGTGATAGCTTACTAGCGTTAGCCTGTTAATCTCAAAAAAAGTATGACAAGATCCTTGTCGTACTGTAGCTTTTGTGTCAAGTTTTTTTTTTTAATTCATATAATTTTTATGTGTGTTTCGCATATTTTGTGACAGAATTAACTGCGATTGCAGCGCCTTTCTTATCGATCCGTATTTACTTGTCGCACTATACTTAATTCCATACTCGAAGTAATTAAGTTACTATTAAAAGGGGGCTTAGTGTAGATTTAGTATCTACTACTAGTAACTTTTTAATCAACCATTAAACAAAATAAGAATTAGTTGCATTTAGAGATGATGATGATGATGAGAATGATGATGATGATGATGATGAAAGTCTTGCTTATCTTTTGTTAGGGTATAAAATATGTCTGTATTCATTTTCTGAAGAAAATTTATAAGGTTTGCATTTATTTGAAATACACATATTTAATTCGTTCCCCGAGGCCATGACTTCAAATTACTTTCGACTTGTTTGAACTTAATTTACAAGGGCTGAAAGCAATTGAACATGTTGACTCTACGAAGGAGAGATAAAAATGTTTCCTTAAACTTGAATATTTGGCAAATAATTTGTTACTGAACAAAAATATTTTTATAGAAATCTTTACAAACAACTATAAAGTAATTGATTGTTCCAATTTATTACCGACTATTTCCACTTCTGATTCATTAAAAAACATATTGTCAGGCACACAAAAATCAGTTTAACACACACATTTTAACTAGTACTTGACCGCGACTTCACAAGCGCGGAATTAAAAAAATCTAATAATAAATATAGCCTATATCGCCCGGAGATAGTGTGGCTTACTAACAGTGAAATAATTTTTAAAATCGGCTCCTTAATTTCGTAGCATATTCAATGCAAACAAACAAACAATCAAATCTTTCCTTTTTATAATATTAGTATAGATAACACTACAGTTTTGTTTTATATATAACCGTCAATATTATTGGAGGTCTCAATATAGACAAGTATTTTTTCAATGTTTTGTATTGGCTTGGTCTATGTCAATACAGGATTAACGAAGTTTCTTAGCTTATCAGTATTCTATGTAAATCGCCCCTCCACTGAATTATTCATACCTTTAAGGCCAGGCGACGGATTTTCTTGGAGCTTTTTATTGGACTACTTCTTGGCGGAGGACGAAGCGTAAAGTCTATGTACCGATATTTATTAATACTTCTGACTGTTAATAAAATTAAAAAAAAAAGTCTGTAAAGTTAGTATACGGTTCATAATTTTACGAGATAACGCTTAGGATGATCGCGCATCTCGTGTGGTGACGGAGGCCTAATTTTAGTCCTCTTTCCCTTCCCATCCTTTTCTTATTAGGAAAGGATGGAAAGGGGAAGTGGATTTGTTGGAGTTGCATAGGAAAATATTCTCATTTTGTGCATCTTTTAGAAGTAGGCAACCCATCTGCAATATTGCGGATGTCTATGGGCGGCGGTCGCTTCGCTACTTCGGCGTATTCAGATGACTGCTCGCTGGTTTGCCTTACTAACTATATGATATAAAAAATAGGTAAGTACCAAATTGTATATGTCACGTTAATTGTTTTTTTATAAATGATATATCTAATTATCTGTTATTATTGTGGAAATTAACTTAACTACTGATAGTTTAATTAGTAAACCGCAATTCATTTGTTATTAGAATACAACAACCTATTCTTGCAATGCCGGAACGTTCAGTCGTGTAAATGGTCATTCAAGCAGAGCCTAAGTCTTTTAATGATCATAACTCTCTTATTGATCATAAGTAAACTCTGAGCTTGGTAGAAACATAAACGATGAAAAGAGTACGTTTTTATTAAAATTTTAATATCAGCTGTTACTTTTTAAATTATAACAATATTAAAAAGTGACAACCCTACCCTGACAATTCTACAAAATAATTAAAAGGATTTTTAACATGGCAACTTTACACATTGTATTCTATATTCAAGCTTCTCCGAAGGAAACATAAGTATGACAGTAAAAAACATGTTTCATTGTCTCTTTACGTGACTTAAGATTGCTGCAAAGGAGAACTTCACTTAGTTAAAATATAAGAAAAATTGTAACAAATTTCAAATAACTAAAGATTTCGGGTACAAGCGCATACTTTTAAAAGAAGTTATGTCTCAAAACAACCCTTTAAAAAGCAGATAAATTTTGTTTTCTATAATTGTCGATGTACCCAAAATGAATGAGTTTTACAAAATAATTAATGGATACTGATGTTTTATTGACTTTGTTTATATAAGTATACAGCTCAATTTGTACCTTCATAGAGTTGTGATTTGCGTTTCGAACAGCTAGTGTGACAGCTCTAATCAGTGACTCGCAATTTAATACATCTCGATGAGCTGTGACCTGCCAATTTAATTGTTGAACCGCAGCTCAACGGTTCAAGTTTTCGTGAGCTGAACATTTGAATCAGTTCAGAGCTAATTTACACATGACTACAGCGATATGATGCACTTGGATTCCTCACAAGTGTAGTGACAAAACCTTTCTTGCTGGTTATGTTGGGTTATAAATCTAAATTATATTACAGTATAGTTTCAAGTCAAAACATTCCATTACAACCAGCGTTGGATTATACAAATCACAGATAAAATGTATACTTGCCTTTGTATACTTTACAAATTTATAACTGTCGTCATAAAGTAGGGGTGGAAAGAGCCAGGTCATGAATATGTAAGCGTAGCAAATTGTTACAATTTAGATGCAAATACGGAGTTTATCTTGCGCTATGTTATTCATACGCGTTAATGTTACTACAGCGACGCCTTTATTAAACTTTGCTGATTCTAATACCCGTTAGGTAGAAAGAATAAAATTATTTAAATCCTACGACAAAACGAAAAATACAACATTTAGCAATATAACAAATTCATACAATGACACCCCACAGTCGAGTCGTTGATTCATGAATGTTTGTATATACTTTAAATAAGAACATGGATATAGACTACCTACGTAATATTAAATAAAGTTAGTTTCTTGTTTAAAACGCTGGTGTTTTTAATTTCATTAAAACACTAATGGTAAACTTTTGAACACTGGCCAGTGAGATTATAAAAAAATTTACTACCAACTTTTAAACAAAAAGGAATGTTTCACAAAGTCTTACAGTTTCTTGAGAATTTTAATTTCAAATCCACGCATTGAAAAGTTTAAGGAACGGTTCCTTGATATTGTTATTAACAGAATGTCTTAAAACTTTTCCTAAATAAAGACGGTAAACGACGAAGACATAAATTCACGTTGTTTTTAAATTATAGAAAAATGTTATTCAAATACATATAGGAGTACTTAGTATTCCATTTTTTAACAAAACTTAACATAGTCGGAGTACTAAGATATTCGTACATCGGTAGTATTACTATAGGTTAGATAGATTAACTATGGCTTTGGAGTGTAGTTTAACTTTTATTAATACTTGTTTAATGGATGATTAAATGAATGCAAGTGACGGTTCAGTGTTGCTGGATACACACATGTCTCCATCAGTAGTGATTTATTTCGTGTTATATGGATTATAATACTAGCTGTCGCCCGCGACTCCGTCCGCGCAGAATTAAAAAAAAAGGAATATGTGTTCTTCTAGATTATATTCTACATCTGCGCCAAATATAATCAAGATCCGTTAAGCAGTTCTGGAAATATCTTCAAATAAACCTAAATCTATTATATAACTATTCGCATTTATAATATTAGTAACATTTAATGGTATGAGTATTTTACTGTATGTTAAATTACGAACTTATTTGATGTTAACAAAAGGGTTAAGTCAACTAAGTACTTATAGATAAACATAAAGTGGTTACATCCAAACTTCTTGCGATCGTAAAAACTTCAAGTGACATCAAAATTACGACTTTCTCTTGTTCGACTTTAGCAGGAAAAGCATAAACGTCAAAGTTATTACTGTGTTTTTTTTAAACTAATATTTAGTAAAACTATAGTACATTTTTATGGTTGACAAAGCATACACGTCTAAATTTTTCTGTCGTAATCTTGCATTCTTAGGACAGCTTTAAAAATAATCGCTGATATTTTTAAATTGAATATCACAGATTAAAAATGTAAGAATATTTTTTTTTTCAAAAAACTCGTCCATCTATCAATGAAAACAATATTATAATCAAACTGGCAGTTTTAAATTTATACCATGCACGTGATGCTTATAACATTCTTCATGAGAACTGGATTGGCTTGAATTCATCCTTTTTTAAAGTTTATGTAGAACATTTTCAATTAAACCTCATCTAAAGATTTCTTTTGAATTCCTTAAGCAACTGGCGCATAATAATTTTCAGCATCTTTAATTAAACTTGGCCACCGCCTCAGCACGGCTTACATTTTGCATAAAATCCAGAGAGAATACCGCACATATACTTAAGCCTCGTAGAAAAATATACATTTTTTAATTTTCTGCAAAAGATTTCTGCATTTAGCCTTTTTTGAGCATAACGTTATATTACCCTACTCTAATATGAAATTAGAGGTTGTCTTACTCTAAAAGGAAAGTTACAATTTAAATGTTTTATATCTGTATTTAAATTGAATTATTAGTTAAATATATTGTACACATTTTCATGCAAAATTTGAAATATAAAAAGTTAATATTTAATTCATTTATACTATCTTACATAAATAATAAGATTAAAATTCCGTATGATTTCTGATTAACGTAATAACATAACGGGTTTAAATTGAATCAATTTAAAAATAACAGGATTCAATTTGATAGGAACAAACTTCACAGGTTCTCTTGGTTTCAACTTAACGTCTTCAATTTTGACAGGTTTAAACTCTACCGGTGGAATAATTACTGGCGGCAAATAAAATGTTAGCACATTATCTTTTGGTGATTTAGTGGTTGATGGATTTGAATTTCTTGCATTATCTGATGTTGATTGTGCTGTAACCAATAATAAAACAGAGGCCAGACTAAAAACCTGCAAATATATCACGAAAACATTAAAAGAAAATAAAATAAAATAGACAAAAATAATGATATACATACCCGTAAAATTAACATCATAAACAATTGAAACAAATAAAATGGAGTAACTAACAAAACAAGAAACTGAATTAAATCAGAATTCAATTAACAAGAACAAGATGTGGACTTCTATCAAAGTAATGATAAATATATTACTCTTCTCATTTTATAGTCCATTAAATACTTGACAAGGCTTTAACTACATTTAAATGATTACATGATATGAATTTTATCTTTTGACATTTAGACCTATTAGATCGTTAAACGTGGAGGTTTATTAAGCAAACTAAAATCTACAGAGGAATCTGGAGGCACGGCATTGTACTCGCCAAGTCTGTCAAAAAAAAAATCATTTGTCTTTATAACTCGAAGTTTGATAAGTCGAAATGCTGAATAAGTCGAAAAAAATATCGATAGCTCGAATTGTTTAAAATTTGTAACTCGAACAAAATTTTATTCCCCAGGCATTTTAGGCGTTACGTGGCTAAGAAGAAGAAGAAGAAGATATAATAATTGATTTGTTACGAGTTTTTTTTTTTAAGTTACACTTACACAGACCTTTAAAACATTTCCCACTCGTCATTATTCTTCTAACACCGCAGTGCATCTGCAACTAACCCGAATAATTCATGACGTCGACAGATGTTGCTCTATTTCTGAATCTCATTTGAATTGTATTTGCAAGAAATTTTTCAAAAAAATTTGCATTCTTGAAATTATTGCAACCTCGAACTTGTAATTTCCATCTACGTCTTATAATGTCGGAAATTAAGTATTTTTTTTAATTTTATTCTAAAATTAAATTGAGATTGAATGAGGATGGCAACAAAAGTAAAGGAAGACCAAATAAAGTATGATGGATTGTGTGTAAGAGTATAAGAGTATAAGTAGGAGGTTAATTTCGATATGACGGCTGATAGAGATGTATGGTGGAGTAGAACATACTGTGACCCTTCATAGGAATAAGGGTAGGTTGGTAATGATCTTAAAATATAGGAAGTGAAAATCTTCTCTTTCTGTGCTCCTTAGCTTTTCCAATAAAAAATAGGCAACGTATCTGCAATTGTAGATATCTATGGAAAGCAGTGCTTTCGCATTTTGGGGAATTTTACCCGTTTTACTATTTACTATAAAAAATACGATTTATACGGAATCCTACCGGCTGTGCCATGTACTATTTTGTATGTTATCTTAGTATCTCACTTTAACTAAATAAGAATCAATTAATATTTATTAATTATAATAAACTAATTTATTAAAAACTTTTCTCCTTAGCTACCCATTTATATATTAATAATTTTTCTACTACTAAAAACATAGATTAAAAACAAAGAGTATCTCACTCTGCAACCCTAGGGTTACCACACTATTTTCTAGAATATTTAAAAATTCGTTTTGAAGTGTCACAACGTTTTTCCTGCTTGCTTAAGAAAATAAACTAAATTAATTTTTGATATTTCCTCCTCTAAATATCTAAAGTAATACAATTATTTTTGATGCGATCCACTATCACAGTTAACAGTTATAATCATCATTAACTCTCTATTATACTTCCCTACTGAGAGGCTCGGAGATTACCATAAGTTTGGGTGGGGTGACTAGGCCATAGTCAACCACGCTGGTACTGTGCGGGTTAGTTGACTTCACACATATCCTTGAATTTCTTCTCTGTGCTGGTTGCGTCACGATATTTTCCTTCACCGTAAGAACGTCAGATAAATGTACATAATATGTAAATCGAAAAACACATTGGTACCTAGCGGGAATCGAACCCAGGACCTACAGATTACAAGTCAAGTGCTTAACCCCCGATCCACCGACGCTCCCTACAGTAGGTATGAGGTAAATAATTAACTCAATATAATTTCACAAGCAAAACTTTATTTAAAAGATTATAACAACAATCAATTTTACTCAGAGTATATATTACTTAAAAAAAAATTAAGAGTTATGACGTCGATGTAACAGATATGATGGCGCATAATTAATTGCTCCAACATCCTTGGAGTTAGCTGGAGTCACTGCGATTGCCGGGGAAGAAGCAGGTTGTGCATTTGTAGCACCATCTTTTAGTGACGAAGCTGCAGATTCGTCCAACTTTAAAGATGACGATTCATTTAATTTATCTGCACCATCAGATGATTGAGCTATCGTCATTCCAACGCAAACAGCAAAGATGCATAAGACAACGATCTGTAAGAATGAGCTCTATATGAATATAAAGATAAAATTCCAATTGACGACCAATTGTGAGTAAGTAAGAGTTTAGGCTAAGAATTACGGAAATTCGCTTGTAGAAAGCAGACTGAATATTGATGCAAAAATTCGATTAAAAAATTATAGTCTCATTTCGAATACATACCTTACTTGTTGGAGCCATGATGGATTCTGAATAACAAATCTTAAAAATAATTCGTTTTTTATACGTTTGTGTTATCATATGTTTCTTGTTGAATGTAAAATTAATGTTTCAGGCCATTACTAAAGACAATTATAAAACAATTTTTCTTTGTATTGTAAATGTTTAGAAGCGATCGTTAAACCACAAGATATGATATTAATGGAAATCATTTGTAAATACAGGTTATTTTATCACGTCTATGCATTACGTTTGAATTTTAACTGTCTATATATGAAGTACTACTTAAAAAGTTTTAAATTGCTCTGTACTTTAGCGGTTTAACGAAACGAAAACTGATATTTTACTACCTTTTACTATAAATAACATGATTTAGACGAAATCTATTTTCTCAAATATTTAAAAATTTGCCTTCAAATGCCACAACGCTTTCCTGTTTACTTAAAAAAATAAACGTCAATTTATTTTTGATTTATCATCGTCTAAACGTCTGAAGTAATGCGATTATCTCTCATTCGCATTAGATCCAGTATCACAGTTGTAATGTAAATAATTAATTCAACACAATTTTACAACTAAAACTTTATTTAAATGATTATAATTACAATCAATTTTAGTCTGACAATGTATTACTTATAAAAAAAGTGAGGCCTATGACGTCGATGCAACAGATATGATGGCGCATAATAAACTGTTTCAATTACAACTTCCCCGGATTTCGACGGCGCTGGAGTCCTTGCAATGGACGGGGTAGAACTAGTTTGTTCACTTGGTTTTGAAGATGACGGTTCATTTGGTTTTGAAGATGATGGTTCATCGGGTTTTGGAGATGATGCTTCATTTGGTTTTGAAGATGACGGTTCATCAGGTTTTGGAGATGACGCTTCATATGGTTATGAAGATGACGGTTCGGCAGGTTTTGCAGATGACGACGCGTCGGGTTTTGGAGACGAAGATGATGCTTCATCAGGTTTTGGAGATGAGGGTGACGCTTCATCAGGTTTTGGGGATGAGGATGATGATTCATCAGGTTGTGAAGATGAAGATTCATTTGGAGGCTCTGAAGATGGTTCAGCACTATCAGATGATTGAGCTATTGTCATTCCGACGCAAACTGCGAAGATGAATAAGACAGCGATCTGAAAGAATGAGCTCTGCATTAGTACGAGTATAAAGCGAAAAGAACAATATCATAAAATGACTTGCACTAAAATTAAAGAGAAAAAAGTAAGAATTTAGGCTAAGAATTAAGAATTGAATACGTATAAATTCGGCGGTCATTTAATTCGCTTGTAGAAAGATGACTTACTGTGGGTTTCCGAGACCAAAATCTCTTTATAAAACATATCCAAGTCCTATATCTTTGACAAAACAGAGATAACAATATGTTTTAAAAGAAGATTTTATTTTAAAAAACCTATGTCCTATGTCCTTTCTCAGGTTCTAGACTATCTGTGTACCGATTTTCATTTAAATTGGTTCAGGAGTTTTAGCGTGAAAGCGTCTTATCTTCCTAGACAGAGTTACTATCGCATTTATAATTTTACTACTAAGAAAGTAAGAATTATTTCGAATACATACCTTACTTGTTAGAGCCATGATGGATTCTGAATACAAAATATTAGAAATAATTCACATTTTATACCTATGTGTTATCAAATGTTACTTGGAGAATGTAAAATTAATATTTTAAACAATTACGAAAGTTCATTATAACACACAATTATTCTGTACTGAAAGTGTTCGGAAGCGATTGTTAAACCACAAGATATGATATTAATGGAAACCATCAATAATTACGGGTCATTTCTATCATGTCTATGCATTACGTTTACATTTTAATTGACTTTAGATGAATTGCTACTTTATAGAGTTTTTACTACATTAACTAAAACAACGGACCATGTTCACATCAGATTTTTTTTTCATGGCCGTGCGGTGGACAAGCCGCTATCGCCGTCAACACGTTTTCATTGACGTGACGGTGACGGCGTTGATGGACAATCAGCCTAAGTTCTTAGTGCTTGATTTAAAGTTTGAATTACATTTAGCTAAGCGGTTAAACGATTTTTCTGAAAAGACATCTGCTGTAAGGTTACAACCACAATACAAACAGCAACACTTATAATGTACAAAGGCTCTGAAGAAATGTGAATTATTAAATTGTTGGGAACTTAAATCAATCTATTTAGGAAGTAATTAAAATCACAAATAACACTTCAAGGGATTATATCGTCTATCTTAATGTCTTCAGAAGTTTACTATAAGCTCAAATTAATTTCACAAGAGACTTTATTAGAATTTATAAACAAAAAACTTTCAAACAATGAAGTAAATGTAATATAAAAAAATCAATAAAATGGGACCCATCTGCAAGCACTTCCTTTCGATTACAATAATTTTTATCAAAATCGGACCGCCAGGGGCGGTAACACGCATTAAAAAATACAGTCGAATTGATAACCTCCTTCTTTTTGAAGTCGGCTAAAAAGCAAAATTATCTCTGTTTAATAAAGATTGTCGCTTGAAACGATTAAGACGATTAATTTTTTTTCCAAAAAAGAGAACTTGTGTTATTTAAACTACTTGCCCACACTTACTATAGATGAAAATGTTATAAAATTTTAGTTTTTGTTAATGATTGCCGAAGTACATAAAATAAAACAAAAACACTTTTGTTGAAAGATTAAATTTATTCAGTCTTATGAATTATAAAAATATTAACTGTGTATGTACAAATATTTACAGAGCTTTATTAGAAGTAATTGACCCATTTTATCTAAATTATTACGTATATATCCATTTTTCATTGCCATTTCCATTTAGAGCAGCATCAATTTCAACTACAGTTGACTTACTGTCCACCCCTTACTCTGACTGCGTCAGTAAAGCGTATCTTGCAATCAGTGACCGCCATATTGGGCCTCAAGAAGTCCTTGACAGTCTGCACTCCTGCAGGCACAGGCCTGTCGAAGGGGAATCCCATAGCGCGCTTGTCTGGGTACTTGCGGTCTCGGATGCCGCAGTATGATGCTGCATCGTTACAGGACCCAACAAGATCTTGTTTAATCTGTGAACAAAATTAATGATGTGTTTACCATTCCTCTCTCTTTTTACTCTCTTCTATATCTACACTCGTCTTGTTTTTGCCCGAGGACTTCAACGTTATTATATCTAATATCAAGTAAATTTGGCATGTCCTAAAAGGACGCAAATCCTAAAAAAAAGATTAAAAAACTTGAGAGGTGTCAAGCGACACCCGGATGGAACGAAGTTCCTTTCAATTAATTAGTGAAGGAACCAATGTTTATTCTATGAATAAAAAACTTAA
>DWHV01000292.1:0-11556 GCA_018248035.1 Papilio joanae | reverse complement strand
TTGTGAAGGAAAAATCAATATTTGGTTTGATATTTGCTGCAGGACCTAGTACTTATTGAAACTAGCAAAAATGAGTGCAACGGATTATGTTCAAATAAAAGACATAAAAGCTGGCATGAGGAATATCAACTCCATTTTTATAGTATTGGAGGTGGGTCCACCTATATTAACGAAACAGGGACATGAAATTCGTATATTGCGTGTTGCGGACCCTACGGCCATGATCAATTTTTCTGTATGGGATGAAGCCGGTGCATTACTGCAGCCGGGAGACATAGTGCGACTTACACGCGGTTATGCGGCTCTGTGGCGCTGCTCCCTTACCTTGTACTCTGGAAAATTTGGCGATATACAGAAGGTGGACGAATTCTGCATGGTGTTCAACGATGAATTGAACATGAGTGAGCCCCAGCCGGCTCTTGCCGCCATGTCTCAGGGCCAACAGCATTCTCACGCAGCGCCACTCTCACTTATGCCAAATGCAGCAAGTGGAGATCAAGTCAACAACTCCAAGCAAGAGCCCTTTGATAGTCAACAAAAGCATAAAAGTTTTATGTAGTGAAGGCACTCATAATATGCAGTAAAAACAAGGAGAACAAGCACAGCAACACATTTATAGTACAACAAACTTACTGACCCGGTAGAAAGGTCTTGTCATATCTTGTCTTCCTGCTCTCACTCGGCCAGATGAATTTGTAGTGCTATAAGCAAATATGGACCTGCTTGTCACCATATATATAGTAAAAATGTGTCTGCATATTATATTACATTAAATAAATAAATCAATGTAACTCACATATTATGCTTTTCTTGATCACTAAAAACCCAAAAATATGGTACTGATGACTTATTATTGGTTCTGTCCATCACTTAAGACTTTGTCATCTAAACTACAGTTTCTTTTAGTGACCAATTACTACTTAATGCGACCGAATGGCAAACATTAAACTACATGTATATTAATAATTAAATAAATGATTTAATTTATAGAATAAAAAAGTATAGAGGTTCAGTTGTTAACTACAATAATAAGTAATTACATATGTGTGCCTACTATAAGCAAATGCTTTCCTTTATTTATTTTGGACAGATAAGACAGGATATAGAAATTTGGTCTTCACAATTCCCTCATTCGATATAATGTAAAAATGTCTTGGTTCTAAACTAAAAATTGATTTGGGGTCAAATCTTGCTCGCATAAGGATTGAACATTATAGAAAGAAAATGTCAAAGTGTATTTGATCTAAAAGTACACTTTGATATAAAAATATTACAATTTATGCTGAATTAATAATTCATTAGGTGGGTAAGGCCTAAAGATCAATGTCAGTTTTTTTTTTTTTTTTATTTAAAGAAATCTTGTATCAAAGGATAAATGGTAAAATTGAATTTATATTCTAGAAACAAAGCTTTTTCTTAGTTACAGATTATTTTGTTACAAGTTATTTCCAAGTTCAATGCATGTAGCTACCTTTATATCAGCTATTTAAAAAAAATTCTTGCTTTTTTGTACGAGTTCAATTTTTTTTGTAATGTTTTGTGTTTTTTATATCAGAGTGAAAATAATTGCGATTAAATTATTTTACAAGGTACATATCAAAACATAAGAATGTGCAATTTATTTTGATATCTATCAAAGATTTATTGTTTATGTCTTACTAGCTTTTACCCGCGACTCCGTCCGCGCGGAATAAAAAATAGAAAACAGAGTAAAAATTATCCTATGTCCGTTTCCTGGTTCTAAGCTACCTGACCACCAATTTTCAGTCAAATCGATTCAGCCGTTCTTGAGTTATAAATAGTGTAACTAACACAACTTTCTTTTATATATATAGATATGCCCTCTGTAACTATTTTAAATACATCTTTTATATTTAGACAACAAGATTATACATTTTGGCTTATTGGAATCTTTTTAATAAGTTGTATTTAAATAATTTGTACTTAAATATGTTATTTTAGTTTTACAAAAAAAAAAATTGATTTATATGAGTGTTCAGACTGTTTAACGTTTATTCACCAAATACCATTGCATTTTTAATGACTATAATGAAAAATACATAAAAATATTTTTCTGCATAAGGGAAGGCTGCAAGTGGACTTATCTCTAATTTTAAGTGGGTGGACTGGAAGCCTTCGGCGAGGAGATTAATGGTTCTTCCCTTGAGTTCAGATTCTGGCACCTAGTTTCTCTTATTTGAAAGTAAATTGTAGATTTTTGGTTAACACAACTTATTTTATTTTACTATAAGAAGGTTTTATTTCATAACCTTATTAATCATTTTTAAAGAACAAATATTTTATGTGTCAAAAGATGTTTTTCGTAAACAACAGGAAATGTTATTGTTTCTGTTTTCTATTGATATATTCTTTCCAAAAAGTGGTGAATAAAAAGCCCCATGCTCAAGAACAACAGGCTGTTTGGCGAATTGAATGTGCATTAGGTGTGATAGCAGAACCGGAGTGTCCTGTGGATGGGGGTTGGTCCCCTTGGTCCTCTTGGTCCAACTGTCACGGGACTTGCGATGATGTAGGATATCGTAAAAGGACCAGAGAATGCAATAATCCACCAACATCCAGAGAAGGCATACCATGCAGTGGCCCTGATGAACAAATCGAATCTTGTTATCTAACAAACTGTGTAGTGGAAGATTTTAGAAAATGTTTAAATGGAGATTCCATTAGAACCGATGCAATGCGACAATTAGAAACAGTCCCAAGCATAATGGAGCGATGTCTTCAAGTTGAATGTACGTTTTATGATATTCAAAGTGCTTTAGCAGAAGACAATACATGGCAGCTAAACCCTGAAATTATATGGAATGCCCTTCAATGTGTTAAACATAATGTAGGATGTCCTGTAGTGGGAGAATGGGGTCCATGGGGAGCGTGGTCAGCGTGCGGCTCACTTTGCGGCAAAGGCTTCCAGTGGAGAGTCAGAAAATGTGACACTCCACCACCGTCCGATGATCGGCTAATATGTCTTGGAAATCCTCTACAATTTGAAGACTGTGAAGGCGATCAATGTGCTATCGATGAGAGTTACACTGGTGAAAATACCGGTGGCAATTGGAGCAAATGGGGTGAATGGTCTTCGTGTTCTGAAAACTGTGGTATTGGTATAAGACGTAGAAGTAGGGTTTGCATTGAGAAACAGAAGCCGCATATATCTGCTAAGTGGGGTACACATTGTAGGGGTCAACATGCACAAATGGAAGTTTGTAAAAACAAGGAATGCTTATTAGATGGCGGGTGGTCGGGATGGGGCATATGGGGTCCTTGTTCACAAACTTGTGGAGCAGGTAGGCGTTACAGAACTCGATCATGCACTAGACCAATGCCATCTGGAGGTTCCAATTGTGTGGGTCCTAAATTTGAGGAAGGTCCTTGTCACCAGATGCCTTGCGATGTATTTTCACACGTCGTCGCTTTATTTAATGGAGATTCTTTTTTACAATATGATTTTCTGCAGAAACGGTCAACATTATTTCATTCTTTTATTCGATTTATGCCTCTATCTCCTCACGGCACGCTCATAAGACGAGGGGATATATCTCATCCCTTGGTAAGGCTAAGCTTACAAAAATGGTATCTATGTTTGGACGTCAGAGGATTATCACAGTCATGCAGTCCCCTTCGCGTCTGTTCAACTTTCGTTTTGGAGCCGACCGCTTGGCATTCTGCAATGATCACTGTCAATAAAGAAAGTATTTCGCTTAGAATAAATGATGCTCAAACGCCCATACACGGGATGTTTCCTTGTGATCCAGAGTTAACAGATGAAATGACATTTATTACTGTTGGTGAAAAATTTCACGGTGTCGTTCAAGAACTAATTGTAAATTTTATACCTTTGGTCATGATGGTTAATCGTAATCGATTGGTTAGGTCTGACTTTGTCCCCACTTCTGCCTCAAATATAGCTTATGAAAAAGCAAATATAGAAGAAGCTTTTCTGTATCTTGAAAACGATCATTACTTAAGATTACCTTGCTTCGATAATCAAAACGAATGGAATTTACAACTAACTCTGAAACCTAAGAAAGACGTGGGAATTATACTTTTTCTTCCAGGAATCCAGGACGATGATTGGCTTTGTATAACTTTAACTAACACAAGATTAAAAATAAAGTTATCTTTACATGGTTTTCGTTCGGAGACCACCAGTTCAACAGAATGTTTACCTGACCAATGGTTGGATATTATGTTATCGAAGCAAAGTGAAAGCGGGACCATTGAAACCATTATAAATGCATCGGAACGGCTCCATGTCTTGCTAACATTCTCTACAACAACTAACAAAAGACATAGTGTTTACCCATTTTACTCGATACCACCAAATCAAAATTTGTCTGATATAAGGCAAAATAATAGTTTAAGCAGTGTTGTAAATAACACCACGTATGTTTTGTGTTACGATGAATTTTTTATCGGGAATATACCGCTTGAATATAAAAATGTTAACACCGAAGAGGTAACATCTTATTCAGGTATTATAGCGTCTTTAAAAGTGAATAACAAATTTATAGATCTTCATAGTTTTGGAGTGGAACGAATAAAAGATAATAAAATACAACTATCCTCTCGAACATCGAGCATATCTGGTTTCTATTACGAAACTAGCTGGGGGATAAGTAATAGTCTAAATCTGACATGTTTACACGCCAGAACTAAACGTACACCTAACAAGGCTTGGTGGTTTTATTTGGATAATGCTATTAATAGTATATTAGAGAAAAATTCTGCAAAAGCTGTTGATGATGGCAAAGTGTTAAGACTTATCGCTACAGCGCCAAACTACCATAGGGGTTTCTATACTTGCCGTGCGCATACAATGAAGCGAACACGCAATATTGTGACCTACGGTGTCATAGGAGAACTCCAGTACAAGCTGGCCGAGCCGGACGCCACCACAATAATAGCAATTTTCACAACCATATTATTAGTTCTTGGTACTTTGGGATGGTTGATTATAGAAGGTATAAATGATTTGCGCAATGGATACGGTTTCTTTCGAGATGCTCATTTGTCACCGGAGGAAGAAGCCGCTGCAGTTTGTAATTACATCGACCAAAATCTTCATTTATACGGATCAAGGAGCGCTGCTGATATTGCCAAAGCCAGGGCAAGAAGAAAAGGTAAATATTTAGGCGGTCGATCGAGCTATGCCGCGCAAGAACCTCAAGGCAGAATTCAAATTGAAAAGAATCTATCAAGGGCTGGCGATTATCCTTCAAGTGAACCCGAAGAGCTACCAGCGTTACCCGAAGTGAAAAGCTTCGTGGCGAATGGAGTTCACAACGTGTACAGATGTGAGCCATCATACGTAGCCTCACCCAATCTCGCTTCTAATACAGCGCCCTCCCAACCATTGTCTTCATCTTTACACAGCTCCCCGAGAGAGCTTTTCCCACACTTATTAGTAAATAAGACACAATGTCCTAGTGTCGATAAGGACGAGACACGAAAAAGGCGCTTGCACCTTAGTGAGATGATCGACGATAAAATAAATACCTCATCGCCGGAAACATCACCTTGTAAGTCGCCAGGTCATAAAATCTTGAATAGATTCTACATGTTGAAACGTTATGATGATTGAATTTTAAAACGATACAAATTAAGTATAACCATAATAAAAATGAATGCTACTATGAGTAGAGCCTATAAACTGAAAGATGGGACTGGTTTCAATATCCTTAAACTGTATATTCCGAGTATTCTATTTATATTCTCCTACTTTCACAATACTCACTAAATTAAATTTAGAATCATGTAAGAATAATTTATGTATATGCTGCTTGGAATTAATTTTTAAATATTTAAATATAAATACAACTTTGAGTGACGCAAGCAAGGATTCCTGAAGAAATTTATAATTTGTATGGTCTAGTGAACAGTGTGCTTGATTAATACAAAAAATAAAACCTTATAATACTTTGAGAACTGTATAATATTACATTCATATTTCAGATCAAATTACATGCATATTGTAAATTAAACATTGTAGTATTTTTAACGGGGGTTTTTCAACTCTGTATATTAAAATGCTAAGCCATTTAGAGTACACATTATGCAAAAGCAATATACGATTTCTATACATTGCTGATTAATACTATATTTTTTTTATTTAAATACATGAATAATACAATTAATTTATTTTCAATTTGTAACTACACTATTCTGGCACTATATACGCAACCAATATTATTGGTTGCTAATAATTTTCACAAGTTGGCTCAAAAAACATTGTACTTTATGTCTTTCACATGGAGCGAGCAAGACTAACTTATTGACTAGCGATACAATTATGACTGAGATAAAAGGTGCACTGCCATCTACGAACAAAAGGATTCATGGCAAGTATCATGTCTTTTTCAAGTTTTATCTAATAAATAAAGTTAACTAAATACATTTCATAAGTTAATTAAAAATATAAATAACAAAAATAATAAATTTAACCTATTTAAGGAACTATAAACAATGACTACAATACTTGTGCATATTTTTTAACTAACCTCTATAGCTAGATTAATAATATGACTCAAGATATAGATAGGTATTCAAACTGCTACACAAAAGAGCCTACACTAATATTCGAGATATTTTTTCCCACTACTGGCTACAATCTTTTCATAGATTTATAAAATACTTTTCCCGCAAATCCAACAAGAAGAAAAATCTATTGTGTCACAGATAAAAAGTATCCTATGTCCATCTTCTGGTTCTTATCTTCCCTCCATCAATTTTAAATAGTGTAACTAATATGGCTCTCTTTTAAAAATCCATTGATTTAATTAAATTTATAACCAAAGTATTTTGGAGCAGTGATAGAAAACGATTTTTTTCATTATTATGTACATATTATTTGAAACAGTAAGCCTAAGTTCACAGTTGTCTTGGAATATTATTTATGCCAGCTATAACTACAAATCCTTTAATGTAACTTCAAGACTTCATTTATTTAATTTTGACCTGTAACAAGAATACAATAAGAGATTAAAAAAAACAGTTAATATTAAGAACATTTGTAATTTCAATCAGCAAATTCAAAAATATTACTAAGTCACAATACAGTGGAGTTCTACTGTTGTTTTTGTAACAAACAATTCATACTTACTAATAGACAAAAGATTTGACTGATAATAATACATTAACCTTCTATTTGTATTTTTTGAATTTTAATTCTTTAGTACAATGTATTTTTATAGAGCAATGTTTCTGATAGAACACCGCAGTTGCCAAAACTCCACCACTGAGGCATGCTGATATTAAAAAATTGCACATCAACTTCATATCGGCCGAGTCTATGTATACAGTAAACAAGCGCGCTGAAAAATAAAAAATACATTATACTAGCTGTCACCCGCGACTCCGTTCGTGCGGAATAAAAACAGCTTTATTAGTAGCCAATGTGTTCTTCCATACAATGTTCTACATCAACCACTTTACTTTTTAATCCTTACCAAATACTCGTAAATGCGAAAGTAACTCGTCTGTTCGTATGTATCGCTTTCACGCCAAAACTACTGAACCGCTTTAAACGAAATTTGATACACAGATAGTCAAAAGCCCTCGAAAGAACTTTTAACGGGAAAAAAAGGTTGTAAGCGGATAGAAGTGGGGGTGGAAATTTGTGTGGAAGTATCGTCATTTTTACAGTTTAAGTTAACTTATTCTTCAGGCTGTTCATATAAATAAACAAGACATTCAAAGTTTGTAAAAGTTTTATCCTGAAGAGTGTAAGGAGTAGGGAATAGGGATGAAAGTTTCTACGGGAATATGTAAGGTTTATGTGAAGGTTTTTTAAGTTTAATATGGTTAGCTGTAATATTTTATAACTTTAAGTAAAACAATTAGCCAAGTCAAATTGTACGCAAAACAGTATTTTGCAAGGATGAGTCGCAGGCAGAGCTACTCTTAATAATTTTAAATCCGAATGTTTAGATGGATGGAAGGATGTTTTTTTGAAGGAATCACCATCGACTCAATGGATCTCGATGAAATTTGGCATAAATATACAATATAGTCTGTAAAAACATATAGGCTACTTATAAAGATTTATTGTATTCCGCGCGGACGAACTAGCGGGCAACAACTAGTAATAGCACTAAATAAACAATAAAACAGTTCAATAGATTTTGATTAAAGTCACTATTAGATATTTGCTGCAACTATAACAATATAATTTATTTCAACAAACTTATTATTTTACTTACACAAATTAGTAGATAGGGATATGATCCATGTTATCAATGAAATATCATCAGCGTTGCCTGTTTTAATCATTCCGTAAATGTATGATATTTTTGCGAAGCCACTAAGAGGTGTGCATAATGGCTGGAAAACAATTTAAAACACAAATATGATATGGTCTAAGAATCAAACCGTACATAAAAAAAAATTGTAGTCTCGATGATGACTTTTATGTACCAATCAATCTCAACCAACTTGTTATTTATTTTAGTTTCTGTCACTGATCCTACCATTTGTTAACCTTCAATGTTTCATTGCCACAAGCCACAGGGGTGATTTTAAATTACGATATAAATTATAAAATATTAACAATAAAATCTTTGTTAAGCTTACTAAATGAAATATAAACAGAAAAATTTCAATGATAGCTACTTACCACAAGGTAGTACAGAATATCTTTTGGCAGAAAGTCTACTGCAAATCCCAGTACAGTTAAGAAATAAACAAGTGCTGAAATTGGCACCACACATGACCCAAGTAAATATTTATATTTCAGCACATAGTATAGCAAGATATACATTTGCATTAATATAATTGGGTACTCCATGTAGGTCATGAGGCTGTACTTGTTTGTGAAATTATACAAAGTCACTACTGTGAACCTGAAATAGAAATTGTAATCAATTATCATCATCAGCTCACTATACATCCCCACCGAGGGGCTCGGAGCCTACCCCAAGTTAGGGGTGACTAGGCCATAGTCAACTGCTCTGGCCCAGTGCAGGTTGGTTGCCTTCACACATATCATTGAATTTCTTCTCAGACATGTGCAGGTTGCATCACAATGTTTTCCTTCTTAAGAATGTTGAATAAATGCACATATGTAAATCGAAAACACATTGGTACATGGCGGGATTCGAACCCCAAAACCTACAGATTGCAAGTCAAGAGTTTAACCCCTGAGCCACCAACGCTCTAGGAATAAATTATCAATAATTCATTTATAATCAACATGATCAATATTATCCAACTATCACTAATAACAAATGGTCAGATCGGGAATCCCACCCGATAGATAAATAAAAGATGATGGATGAAAGAAAGAAAAAATATGAAGCATAAAAGTACGAGAAGCATAGTAGCGAGAACTAGTATGAATGGAAATTAGCAAACATAGGCTCGGACCAAAATATGTCTGAGGTAAAGGCAGAGTAACAACAAAAAAAAAATATAACAAATGGTCAATATATCTAAATACAGGGTGTCACTTTGCAAAATTATAATTTAGTAGACCCTATGTCCTCTCAACTACAATGCGCGGGCCAATCTAGATCACTCGAACACACTCTTGGTCACTCTTTTCATCAAGTCACAGAAAATAGTCAAGAAAGAGATAGTATTCTGTGTAACATATGAGAGAGTTTTTGGATAGACATTTCTACCTACAACACTTCGAATTACTACTCAACAATGCTAAAACATTTATAAAACCAATACAAACCCTGCAATTTCCAATGCCATGGCTTGAATGTATATGCAGTCTGCAGATTTCGCCCTCCTCACACTTAATATCTGAGGTACTTTTAAAAAAAGACACGATAGTATGGTTAAGGTGCTAAGAATATTGGCTATGAATTTTCCATAATTTTCTTCCATGGTGTCTTGCTTTAAAATTAAAACACACAAGTCGTACGAGTACGAACGCTCTTTAGCTACAAGCTTGGCAGGGGTCTTTAAATTACTCCGACAATTGTACGACAATTTGTTGACAAGGTCGAATAGATAAAAATAAACGTATCGAAATTTACACCGCCAAGAACATTAAAGATTAAAGGTAGGTAGATACCGAAAAACATAATATACAATTATATTTACAAATGTTTAATTAAGTTCACTATAAAACTTCTGCATGATTATGATAATTAAAAAAATATTGACAAATTTATATGATTTAAGTCTTTCTATCTGACGAGACTACATTTAGTTTAAAACGACATAAAAATAAACAAATTTAATGGAATTTAAAAATCTATATTCTTTTACGTCAAAGTCAGGTAAGTTAAATTATATTTTTTCACAAATCGTTAAGAAAGGCAAAGATTAAATGCTACGCAACGCAACGCAACACATTTAGTTATAAATTTTTTAAAGTATTTTGAATTTCTTAAAAAGAAATAGCTTATTTGAATTTTTACCGGCACTTTTATTCAAAACGAATATTAGGTGATATTACTATTTATTATGTGGCCATGTTTTGCAAGTGTCAACACTTTCTTAATCTGTCTATGGTAAGTTACGCGTCATAGCTGGCAACAAGCGTTTCAAAATGAAATCTGGCATAAAATGTTGTCTAGATGGCGCAACATGTTTCATAATTCGATTTTGGTGGATGCTCTTTGACACTGCTTGCAATAGGAATGACTGGGTTCGATTCACCACTCGCCGCTAAGGAGAGTATGAGTATGAATTGAATTGATTCATTGCTAACTAATTCTCATATTGATAATTGATAAATTTGTGCTCAACTTACATACAGTACAGATAGCACTCTCCTGATTTGGATTTGATCTTATTATACTTGATGTAAACTATATACATTGATATCTATTTTACAATTTTTTTGGACCTGATATAGCCTATCTGTAAAGTGTTTTTACAAGTGCGTGAATCCGTACTTGTTAAAACAAAATACTTAGTAATTGCACTAAAACCATTAAGATTGTATAATTAAGGTTCAAATTAAAATTTTACGACATGTGTTTTATTTAAAAATTGATATTTTAAATGTGTTGCTTACTTTGATATCATATAATGTTACTAAACAACCGCAGCTGTAAATACAATTTTAAGCAACAAGATACAAGGACAAAATTTTACCGCCGCAGGCCACTGCACTAGCTTGCTAATAACTTGATTTAGTTGGAGACGGCAATTTCGCCTTGAACTAAAAGCTTCCCCATATAAAGTATTTATCATATTTTAGTTTCATTTCCCCATAAAACATATTAACAGTTATTGTAACAAATAAAATGTACTTGAAACAAAAATTAGACCTTACCAATTTACCAAATGTAGCCATCTATATAGCTTTAATAATAATAAAGTCATTAACATCGTTACTTTAGGAATACTAAACGTATATATTTTAGTCCAATTATATTGTTCATTAGAGAGCGTCGGTGGCTCAGGGGTTACGCACTTGACTTGCAATCTGCAGGTCCAGGGTTCGAATCCCGCCATGTACCATTGTGATTTTCGATTTACATATGTACGAGTACATTTATCCGACGTTCTTACGGTGAAGGAAAACATTGTGATGCAACCTGCATATATCTGAGAAGAAATTGAATGATATCAGTGAAG
>DWHV01000291.1:0-11559 GCA_018248035.1 Papilio joanae | reverse complement strand
TTTTTTCACAACCAGCCAGTATGTCCTATAGATCAAAAAAGTTTACATAAGTATTACCTACTTGGTAAAAAATGATAAAATAATTGATTAATAACTTGAAATAGTATGTGTTGCTTAGACTTTTTTGATGTGTGTATTTTTTATTTTAGGTTTTTTGTATTTAAAGTTTGGCAATGGTTTGATGTTTTTCTAGGCTTCTTCAAAAGCACTGCTTGCTCTTTGGCAAAAAAAAAGTTGTATAAACTAAATAATTCTTTGATAAATCATTACAATGTCAATAATGGCACGCGCCACACTATGGGTCGTAGTCTGTTTATGAGTTCTTTATTAATGTATTTTATTAACATATAAATAACAAAAAACAAGCTAAGACTTTTGTGTAACAAAGGATATTTTGGTTGTTTTTTTTTTCAATTAATAAATCTGTGTAATTGTGTTTAGCTACGTTTTATAGACTCAATAGCTGTCGCCCTCGACTCTGTTCGCGCGGAATTAAAAAAAACTTTATTAGTAGCCTATGTGTTCTTCAAGACTATGTTCTACATCTATACCAAATTTCATCCAGATCCGTTGAACGGTTCTGGAGATACCTTGTAACAAACATCCATCCAATTCGCATTTATTATTAGTAAGATAGGATTTCTTATCATTTATGTGTTGTCATATTCATTGTAAAATTTATATTAATTAATAGTTATTATTTAAGATTTTAAAACGATATAAATTATATGTAGATTTATTAAGTCGTTGGCACATTATTTCAGTTTGATTTAGTCTTTTTGTATTTTTTATTCTTAAACATGTATTTTTACAGTTTATCTAATTTTTTATATAATGAAAAAGAGATTTAAATTAAATATAAATTACGCTAGAACCTAAAACTAAAAACCTTATAAAATATATCATCAAAAGGAGGGACTCCTTTTGATGATATCTGCAAGATATCTGATGATATTTAGGCAAGGTTTCGAAGATACTGGCAGCGTTCCCCCTTTAAATAGCTAGACTAATTCTTTGTCTTTTAATTTTGAGGAAGCTGCTCATCGGTCTCCTGTATTTAAAAGTATTAAAGCTTTGAATACTACAATAATACGTAAGCTTTTGATTAATTAATTCATTGTAAGCAAGAGATACATAGAATATATTAAAAAAATCATCATCTTTAGTTTGTTAATCTTTAAATTAGTTTAATCTTGAAAATATTAAAATAAACGTCGAATGATTCCTGCTAGATAAATCGAGTTAATAAAGTCGTGTCAGTAAGTAATTAAAGGATAAATATTTCACGACATATCCGTTATTTATAGTCTGTGTGTCGGCATGTCACTCGAGTGTGTGTCCGACATTTTATCATATTATTTGAACAAGATATTGAAATAAACTGGTCATGGTGTAAACTAGATATCACTGTTAAAATTTGGATACTTTTAAAATGTTTTCAACATCTTTCTGTTTTTTTTTTAAGATAAGGTTGCAAACAACAGCAGGAACATCTACACCAGAGGAACCGCCGAAAATGATACGCTCGCTTCTTGTAGGACCCTAAATCGCAGCGGTTTGAAAAATACCGCCGAAAACAACATATCGTTTTTTACATTACTATAAAATGTTTATATGGTGTAATTTTTTTATTCTAGCGATATTTGCCGCTTGCTTGTTAACCACTGCGTAGAATATAGTATAAAAATGACTACAAGAGATAGATTCCAGAGGCAATGCGAGGCAGGAAGTCGCGCAAAAACCGTACGGTTGTGGAATGCAAAGATATGCTTAAACGTGTTTAGGTGAGTTGGCGAAACGCCACATAGATCCATAGGAACAGTGGGTGCAAAGCAAGAGAAATATCGTGAATTTTTACTGCCGAAACAAAATACAAAAGCATATAATCTCTGTCGTTATTATAAAAAAAAAACTGGGATAAATATATTATTTATTTTATATTGATTTCTTCCTTACACTCTGTGGTGAATAAGGTTATCCAGCTATACCATCTTTGTATACCTTGACATCTGGAGATGTAGTCTATACTAATATTATAAAGAGGAAAGCTTTGATAAATAGTTTTGAAAAATTCTTTCACTGTTGGAAAGCTACACTAGTCAAGGGTTATGCAAGCTATATTTATTACTGGATATTTTTAATTCCGCACAAACAAAGTCGCGGGCAAATGCTAGTAGAATTGAAACGAATAAAGCCGGATGGGGTTGCCAATATATAAGCGAAAATACATAATTTTGTATTCGTTGCTTGCAGTTTTTTTCCACTGGTCATGAGATATCCTGGACAGGTGAGATGTGAACAGATGGCGCTGCGGACGCGGCAGCTTTTGGTGAGTCGTTACCTCCATTTATAACTCTCTTTTATATTGTAACTAGCTCTCGCCTGCGACTCTGTACGTGCGAAATTAAAAAAAAACGTATTAAGTATCCTTTGTGTTCTTTCAGACTATGTTCTACATCTGTGCCAAATTTCATCCAGATCCGTTGAGCCGTTATGGAGATACCTTCAAACAAACATACATCTTAACTTTCGCATTTATAATATTAGTAAGAAATTGAGTTTTATAATGTAACTACGGATGACGAAGAATTTAATAACCAACAGTCTAAAAATTAAAAAACATTAATATGGCTCATCTCTTTTTCACAGTTAATAAAATAATCTCATTTAACGTGTTAAAATATAATATCACTCAACAACTGTAATCTTTCAATAAAACTGCATGTTCATTCATTGGAAATTTATTGAACAAACACGTTAGAAACAATTAATAAAATTGGTATGTTGCTTAATACAAAAATCCATTTTTTTGTCTATCTATCCGCAATCCGTTTGTATAGAGTTATCTCTAAAACGGCTGGAGCGATTTTGGCAGAACTTTTACTGGAAATAATTAATTTTTATTTATTCAACTTTTTTTTATTTACGCGAAATCGCGTGCAATAATAACGATTGATGCGTGCAAAATTCTAACATCGTTTTTGTAGTATTTAAAACATTTAATTTTATTAACATATATGGCCTTTTATAAAGGTCTTAATACCAATTTAGTTCTTTTTCCCTTTTTTCAGAAGTAATCTATAACATAGATTAATTTTACAAACATAAATAAATTAACTGCGTATTAGGGATTGTCAAAGATTAAATAACCCAGAATGAAAAATGCATGTCTTTTAGGCATTATGTGAACTGGTTTTGGCGGGAATCGGGGCTTAATCTTAGGTTCATGAGGCTGTTTTGTATAAAAGTAGAAAGTCATATTTAAAAATATTAACAAAATTACAGATTCAAAAATAATTAAGAAGTGTCATTGTACCCATTAGGAATTTAAATATCTCCTAGAACAGTAGATATTTATAAGTATTTTTAAGTCCATATAAAAAAAAGACGTAAAAAATGTGAAAACTAAGGAAACCAGTTTAAAAGATTTTTTTAGTCAAAACAATGTTCGTGATGAGAATTTAAATAGAAATAAATTAGTGGCCATTTCTGACGCAAAATAATTAACTAAAAGCGTAATTTAAAACTAAACCAGAAAATCACATTTGCCTTTTAAATTACAACTCTATATTTGGATCGTTCTTAATTTTTAAAATAAGATTCTGACAATTTTTTTTTTTCAATAATTCCTTAATACATAATTTAAAGCTTTTATTTTCACTTTAATACATATTAAAAATCTCCGCAAAATAAGAGTAGTATTATTAATAGTGAATTCTTGAGAGAAGGCTAACATAGTATCAAATGACATAATGTTAAGTTAAGAACTTCCATCATCACTATGAACAAATAATGCTTTATGGCGGGAATCTCGTAAATGCCAAAACATAGAAAGTGTCCGAATTTGGTGCATAAAATAACAGATATGGGATTGCTTTGGTCGATAATCTATTGAAATCAATCTTTTTCATGTATCACGGAAAAACCTAGTTATAACTAACATTATTAAAGTTCAATCATATTAATAAGAAAGTTATCTCCATCCGCTTTTTTTTCAACACCAAATCTGGCAATTGTTGAAGTTTCAGTAGTATTCCGCGCGTAGCATAACAAATCAACCTGAAATTACAAGTCATCAAGTCAAGTTTATTTATTTTTAAAACTATTTAAAACTAGCTGTCACCCGCGATTCCGTCCGCGCGGATTAGAAGCAAAATTAATTAGTAGCCTATATGTTCTCCAGACTATGCCTATACATTTATGCCAAATTTCATCGAGATCCGTTGAGCCGTTTTTGATATACCTTCAAACAAACATCCATCCATCTAACATTCGCATTTATAATATTAGTTATATTAGTAAGAATAATTACCACGAGATAATCACGTGTTTAGTAATGCATAATATTGCATTTATTTATTTAACTAAACAGTTACTCTATGGCAAAATGGCGCAGGTAGACCGGCCGCTTCGGGATGGACGGTTTGAATTGAATGTCGAATAACTTAGGGTTGCAATTTTATAAACTGGCTTTCCAATATTTGATATAATAAATTATTTTCCTTATGATGAATTAAAATGTTTAATGACGCAAAAAGGCAAATTAAATAAAAAAAAAATTATGCAACATCATGCTTCACGAGTTTAAGTAAAAGTTTTAAAGAGTTAAACAAAAATCGTTTCGACAAATTAATGTAATAATTTAACTATTGTTATTGTGTTATGAAGACTATGTATAACAGTGTGAGTAGAATTATGTGAGAAAAATAATACCATTTCGGCACTGATTCGTCAAGAAATTCCCCATTCGATTTCTACCGATTCCATTTTTTGCTTAATTAAAACATATCAACTTCACAGCTGTCCAATGTTATAAGTTCGGTATCGGCCAATCAACGGTCGATCACGAATATCGCGACCGATTAGTGATTTACGTCATCATCACACGGTAACGTCATGTCAAGACTTTCGAGTTTTGAACATTTTTATAGAATCAGGAATCTCCCTTACACTAGGGAAATTTATGAGTGGTCAACACCGTCGGGAAGTTTAGGAACCACTTCCCAGAACGATAAAGGGCCGCGGCGATGGTGGGCGCGGGGTGGCGAGAGGGGGTGGCGACAGCTGCGCTCGCGTCGCTCTCCCCGCGCCGTCGCACTCCGGCGCCGACCGCCGCGCGGATCCGACGTGCGCCAGTAAACGGTACGCAGTGTTTGAACACACACCGTGCGCGAGTTCACTAACATAAAAGTTCACAATAGAAACAAGCTGGAAGATGTCCGGGCGTGGTGGAGCGTCCGTTCTTTGTCTGCGAGGCCCGTGTGGCTGGGCGGTGACTAGTGCTATATTCGGTTCGTGAGCGATATTGCACCAGTCCCGGCCTATCCAAGCGGGCCCGGCCTTCGGAGACCGCTACTCAGCATCCGCGGCGCGCAGTCCCGTTACCCGGCCGGTCGTTCACAGCGATGGCCACGCATAGGACGTGATTCGGTGTAAACGTTGTGCTCGCTATCACATTGCACCAATCCCGGCCTGCATGTGGTCCCCGCCTGTGTGCTGGTGTTGGATTCCAACAGGTTTGCTCGCAGCTCGCCTATGCACGTGGCGTTTCTTGCAGGTAACGTCGAGCTTCGGCTCGCAGAAATCGATTCGCGTATTCGCCCATACCAGCTTCTTTGTTGTAGTAACGGGTCTGTCAAAACTATAAACTTTAACAGTAACCATAACTGTTCAAAGTAGAAAGTTGACCGGCGTTGCGGCGAGACGTGAATCATTTTGTGAGAAACATTCGGTTCGGGGTGACTGAATCGATGTAGACATCGGCCAGCGTACAGGCAGACCGGTTTCGATCGTAAATCGTAACATACACCCATATAACAATTCGTACGACGTTATAACTTTTATTAAGAGATCGCTAAAATGAAGGACATTTACAAGTAAGGCTTTCGGAAAGCTCCTTAACCTCAGTAAACATATTTGCATGCTCTTATCGTCTCAGCTGATTTCCTTTGTCCGATTCTTTTCGTTTTTATTCATTTTACACAAATTTACATTGTTATTTATATGTGTTGAGCATAAACTATTTAATGTAATATTCATGTAGCGTTGCATTCTTGACGTTGGTAGGTATGTACGCGGCGTGTGCCCCGGCCGCTATCGGTCTAGCCACTAGTCACAAGTACTACACCAGTACATCGCGTAGTATGAAGGCAAAGCATAGTGAATCAAGCGGAAAGATGATTCACAGGGCAAGTTAAGAAGTCGTGCAACCGTTATGATTTAAATTACACCAGCTGTCATGGGGCATTCACGAATTGCGGTATCTACATACATACATATGTATACCTATCGCGCCGCAGATCGAAACAAGTATGGCGCCAAAACGGGATTGCATGTAATTATAATCATTATGAATGTTTGTTTCTGTGTTCATCTTTGTGTTGTAAAAAGTTGGTTTTACTTAAAAATTGCAATAAATTAATTTTGTTTCAATGATTTAAGTCCGTTAAATAAAAAGAAGTGCCCGTGAATCCATTTTTGAGATTTCCAAAATAAATGTACTTATTGTAAAATTTGTCTTTGGTCAATATTCATTGCTTTTATTTAATAATCTTAAATAGTTTATGGGCAATTAGAAGCTATTACGAACCTTATGTAAGTTATGCGATACCAAAAATTTCGACAACAAAAAGAAAAAAACGTTTTTAGTGAGAGTCGAATTTGCTTTGAAATCTCTGCGAGTTCCGTACCAAATATGAATTGTCTGTTATCTAAAAATTGTGTTTATATTTGATTGTTTGCATACTATTTCATTTGATAACACTGAGGTGTGTCAGGATCGCGCCAAAGAAGACCGCAGTTTTTGCCTACCTCTTTGGGTTATGAGCATTAGTTGTGCTGTTAATTTTGTTTTATGTTTAAAAAAAACATTATAACTGTTTAAAATAGTTCCAAATTTGATCATATTTATGGCTTACAATTAATTTGAGTTAGACCCTAAATGTGTCGATTTTTATCAAATATTTTTAGTTAATTAAGATTGCTTTGTCAGAATTTCTCGTTTGTATTGGATTGAACGACACTAAGTTCATTAATATTTTCGCATTTTATTTTTAGCTTTGATTAGCGGATTTGTTTGCTATTTATTTTCAATAACTTGCTTTTTGAGATCAAAGGTCAATATTTTTATTTCGAAAGACGATGACAATTCGAAAAATATTGATTCACACTCACAACTACGAACGAAACGTCATTAACGAAAACTGTCATTCATGTTTGTAGGCCGCCTTACAGACCGTTAACAATTCATTCGTAATTAATTCCGCGAGGCGCCAAAGTTAAAAAATTAAAGCTGCGATGTAGACTACGGTGTAGGGGAGGCGAGGCCTTGACACAGAATCACTAGACCGGCAATGTTTCACTTTTAAAACAAAACAAATGAGCATTATCATAAAGCGTTATACTTACCATAGACAGGACGTCCGATACTCAATTGCTTCCGATTTAAAATAATCGATAAGTATAGCCTAAATTAATCGTCAAAAATATGTATTAGTTTTCAATGCTGAGACTTGTATTTTATACGATATTTGCACAACAAATATAAAATCAAATCAAGATTATAAAGTAAAACTGAGCTTTCTTCCAAAAATAACCTATTTAAAATATCTCATAAAGAACCTCAAAAAAGCACTGCGGTCAATGTTACCAGTTTGAGCATTCTCTAAAAGAGTTGACCGATTTTTGATGATCTTGATTTATCTTGGAAAAGCGAATAGATGGGACTTCTTACTGTAGATTTATTTACCTATAGTTGTCGCCCGCGACTCTGTTCGCGCGGATTAAAAAATATGCGCCAAATTTCATGAAGATCCGTTGAGCCGTTCAGAAGATGCCTTCTAACAAAGAACCGTCCATCTAAACATTCGCATTTATAATATTAGTACAATTAAACAGCTCAAAGTACAGTTAGTGTAATCTGTCCTGTTCGTTTTAGTTTTGTAATGAAAAGAAATATATGCTTTTAAATACCTGGTTTTAACAGTTACCTGCAACAGTGTAAATTGACTTTTCTATATTTTGCTGTAAAATATCCAGTTATTGGATAATAAATTTATAATTAACTTAACATTTCATTATAAATTATGTTGTTTATACAAAATCTTTAATTTCCCTGAGAACTTAATTCAAATAGCTTAATATTTGGGTAGATATTTCTGTGGCAATCTTTTGATTTGTAATAAAAAAGGATAAATAAAGAAATTCGACGGTCATTAAAAAATCTCTAATTTAAAATTTAGTCAAAGATTTAGATGGTAAACTTTTATCGTGAGATAAAAGGCAATAAAAACTCTACAAAATATGTTCATGCAAATGTAAAAAAATTGTTGATTTAGGATTAAAAATCGGTAAGAATATATTTGATAGATAGATTACTATATTATTTTTTATTTTGTTTTTGAAAAAAAAAACGCTGTGCAAGCTTTAAAGAAAATTTATTTCCAAAAACTATTATTAATATAGTTAAATTATTCAATTTAATTTTAATTTCTTATATTGTATTAAATGTATTATTAACTTGACACATAAAAAAGATAGTGTAGTGCTACAAACTTTTTTGACCCGACGAGCAAACTAAATTAACCAACCATCATTTCTGCGTCAGTGTATTTTGCCGTGAAATTCCTCAGTAACACTTAAGTTTAAATTGTTGTCTCTATTTTTCCAATGGGTATGAAAGCGATGACAATAAATGGTAACGCCAGATGAGTTTGTAGCACTATATGTAATGGCAACTATATTTTATCACACATGTCATTAAGCTTGTCTTGTCTGGAGTACAACAAGTCTTCACAATTAGTTCAATTATTGACTTCCGTCCGTTGCACCTGGACGAAATGAAGATAGGAAGTCGATAAAGCGCTTGTAACATGAAAAGGGAATATTTTGGACATCAAATGTACCGGACATTTCAAAATTTTAAAACATTTCATTTGTTTTAATCATTGTACAGCAAAGTAGATAAGTATTTTTCTGTTATTTTTGTTTGTGTTAAACTAGCTTTTAACCACGACTCCGTCCGCGCGGAATAAGAAAAATGCACACAAGATAAAAAAGTTCCTATGTCCGTCTCCTAGTTCTAAGCTACCTCCCCATCAATTTTCAGCTAAATCGGTTCGACCGATCTTGAGTTATAAATAGTGTAACTAACACGACTTTCTTTTATATATATAGATTGTTACTAATATTGTTGGTGTTTTATATAAATATTCTGATTTTGTATGTAACTATGATTAATCAGGCAAATTAAATTTGTCGGTTAATTTCGCATGTAAACATAAAACGCATGTCTTTTTCTGTGTACGTCGAGTTATTTTACGAATTCAATATTTTTTTTCATTTTTATTTTATAATTTATGTTTTAATTAAATGTACAGAATTTCCACGTTTTATTCGTGTAATTTCATCGAATAGTTATTGTTTAAGAGTTTTAGTAAGTAACATTAAAATAATAAGTTAATACTAACCAACAGTTTTCATTGACGAAACATGTTTACAAACATATTGCCTATCCCTCTCACGAGCTAGGAAAATACTGACATAATATGTTTTGTACGTATGTTACGTTTTCGTGGAAATTCAGTTACGTTTTGCCGTAACCCAACCTAGGTCTTATGTTATTCACGTACAACACTAGCGCAGTTGTAAAAGTTGTACTACAGCTCTTAGAAAATACTTCGACCTGTGAAACGGTATGGCGCGGGCGGTGCCATGACTCAGCAGTTTAGCGAACGAAGAACAAGACAGGGGAAAGCTTTACATCGATGAATAATGCTGACAAACTATTCGCATTTTTTATAAGATGGCAAAAGAGCACGCGGCCACCTGAATTGACGAATTAGTGAAACAACTGCTGCCTAGTTATTTATAATTGCAAAAACGTTGTCTACTTTTAATCGACAGAGGGAACGCACAAAAAGAGATTGTTTTCCTGTACTTACTGTACTTCTTGTAATACTCCAAGAATAAATATGTTTTACTTGACACCTTATTGAAGACCTTACTCCATGGGCATCGCCAGCCGATGATCTGGGCTAGACCATTAATATGCTCTTATTCGAAGTAATTTTTGTATCTATATTATATATGTGTGGGGGACAGCTTCTACCTTCCCCCCTGGCGATGTTCATATCTTTTCAAATTACAGGAGTTATTGTAGTCGACATAAAGCGCAACATGTTTAAACACAAGTATATGAAAACTTTCTGCAAAAACATTAATAAAATATAAAATAAATGTAAATTAAAAAATGGATTGTTACTCGATATAATATGTTCGTTATAATGTTTTGCAATATCCAATGAGTTCGGTTTAAAACCAGAACCATGCCCTTGACACACAAGTAAAGCAAGATTTCGTCATCATTTCTCGAATGTCGTCAACATGACTTATCTATACATATTAATAAAATTGGAGTATCTGTATGTAATTCGTACACATGATGTAATACGTAGCTGATAAAATTCGATTTATAAAATACTAGTTGTCGCCTGCGAGTTCACGCGGAATTAAAAAAAACTTAGTAAGTAACCTATGTGTTCTTTCAGACTGTTCTACAACTGTACTAAATTTCATCATCATCCGTTGAGCCGTTTCGGAGATACCTTCAAACATCCATCCATCTATCTAAACATTCGCATTTATAATATTAGTAAAATTTGTCTGTAAGCAAGGTCTTGTTCCGGGTAATCTCTGGAACGGCTGGATCAAATTTAGAAGAACTTTTACGGGAAGGTAGCTGATGCTCGCGGTCATGTAGGCTCCTTTGTTGCTGCGCTGACGAAGTCGTGGGCGACCGTTAGTTTATAATATTTTTATTAAACTGCAATAAAACTTGTACCTGATAATTTTCCTTAAGTTATTGAAAATGATCTCATTTTGAAATAAGTACGATTTTCATTCCAGAATCATTCTTAGTTTTTGTAAATGTACTCTAAGTTATGTACTCGTTATAAATAAAGCATTTCACGAACTTCACATCCACATCCTGACCCTTTTTTATTTTAACTACGTCGTAGTAACCCCTTCACTTTAATATTGCGCAGTATACGCATTACTTTGTGAAAATTAACACAAGCATGATATGATGTACTAATCAATATGTTATTGAATTAATTTATAATGAAAAAGTTTCATCGTTTTTCATTTTTCCTATAAACTTTATTGATATTGTAACTGAATTTACATGGATAAATATTTGTTATTGCACCTTAAATTAGTCAACAGTGAATTCGCACTCAAGAAACATTGCATTATGGTAAACCGTTTTATAATATTGTTAAATGAAGTACTACGGTCATCTGTTATTGAAGGTAATGAATGTATTCTACATGCTTCGAAGGAAGGAGTAAAGAAAACGATAAGACAAACTTACACTCAAGTTGTTTAGACCACGCAACTCTTATAACTATAATTGATATTTGTAAAGAAAAAAATGGTTATTGTGAGAAAACTATAAAATATAGATATATGCTATTGCGGGCTTTTATTTAGCACATTTAAAGGGCTACAATTCTTCCATACATCATTTTTATGTAGGTCCTATAGTTTAGCCTACGT
>DWHV01000290.1:0-11561 GCA_018248035.1 Papilio joanae | reverse complement strand
GTCAATGTCAAATTTTGGCGCGAAAGTTCCGTAGGTCGCGTCTCGAACAGAAACTCCTCATTCCAAACTGGATTTAAGTTACGCCATTTTATTGAGGTCTTGTGTTTTTTGTGGTACGGATCAGGATCGAGATGTCTGGAAAGAATTTTATATTGGCTACGAAGAACATAATCCTATAAACTGCGCTGCTTACTTGAAGAATACAAATAATTTTGCTACATCAAACCAACAGTTTTAAAATGGAAATAACAATGAAGATAACAACTGAAAGAAAAAGTAAATCTAATCTTAGTCAATTTAGTTAAACCAGAGAAGTTTAGTCTGTCCCTGTTTTGATAAGCTGGCTTCCTTTTGCCACACTTATATTAAGATTGGGCTTTGTATGTGTTTTATGTTTATTAATAAATGTTTTTTTATTTATTTCTAAATTACGCAAAGGAAGCTGATAACTTTAACTCTGCCGCTATATTTGTAATAATAAGATAAGTTAACTTACAATTTGACGAAAGGATCCGAGTACCCATTGCTGTCTTGTGGCGGCAGTTCAGCGGCTCTACAAATGGTGACGACGAGAGCTCGTTTCTTTGTGTTGTAACAAAGTGCTAAAAGCACTCTGGGTCCCGTGGGTTCAGTACCACTTGCTCCGGATAACGCTAGCCGGAGTTGGGTAGGTGCCTTAACACAGTCCCTTAAGGAAACTATAGCGGATCCCATTTCATCGCAACCATACCTAGAAGATATGTCTTCATATATATTTTCATCAGTGTTGTTGCTAAACTGTTTTTTATCTCCCGATATGGGATATTGTCGATTATAAATTGTAAACTAAAACTAATGTGGGCACTATACTTCCATGTATTAGATCAACTTAATAGAAATGAGATTATGAGGATTTTTCCTAAGATTAGGTGCTGTTAGTTATTTTGATTGGATTTAGAAATCAAAGTTCTGGAAACAACCGAACTGATAAAATAATCTAATAATACGAAATGGTTCCTTATAGTCCGATAAAAATGTGTCATATTCCGTACCTATCATCATCAAATATAACAATTTCCAGTGACTTCGCAGCCAGATCAGATTCAGTGATACCGAAAAAGTGTACAGTTTCATTGAATTCTGGATTCTTTGTCTTGTGCACGGTCTTTGTCCGGAGTCTGTTCGAATATGTGCCTTCTGCGAAAAAACATTAGCTTAAATACTTAATTTTCGGCAGACTAGATCACTCTGTTTAATTCCATTGTATAAAAATATACGTACCTCTTGGTAAAATTTCCAATCTACAGAATGGATCAGATAATCCTGTCATATCCATTCCGATGAGACCTCTCGCTCTTAAGACTGTCGCAGCAAGTGATGAGGTGGCGTTATCGTAAGCTAGTTTAATCTCTAAAGTGCCAAAACCAGAGTCAGGTATCGTGGGTTTCTCTGGTTGTGTTTTTGGGACCTCTTTTCTTATACTGCGGAGGCTGTAGGCGCTTCCCTTACTGCCGGTGCGTTTAAGACCAGCTATTGAGCGTTGGGTCATACTTTCAGTTCTATGTAAACTGAGACCACTGACTCCATGAGTTAGGATATCCGTTTCACACCATTCGTGGTGTGTATCCTTTGAGTGTTAAAGGAAAATTAAAATGAAACATTATTAAAGTTAATTTGGGGGTTAAAATTACTTACTCTAGCGTTATTTTTAGTCAGTGTAATTAATAGACGATAAGAAATGTTACATTAGCTACCAGAATAATACGTAAACCTAACAAAAGGGGTGACCCGTAGACGTCATGACGCACTTGATGTGTACCAGTCGCGTCATTGCGTCACGCGTGCGTCATCCCAACCAAATTATATAAGAGTTATAGAGCAAATAATCAGAGAGTCGAGAGACAGATTCTCATGTTTTATGAGTAAGAATTTACATCTTTATACATTTTGCGCGCTATTTTATACATAATCGGTTTTGTGTTCATAGATATTACTGAACCCAAATCGAAATAAAGCGTAAGGCAAATAAGCCATACTCAATTATGTTTGATGGCTACTTAATCAACCCCTTAATGTAGATTTATCATACCTAATCTACGCTAAGAAACTAGTTAGAAAGTAGTTGAAAACAGATCGCAGAATAATTTTTCTATTTATTTCATAGCTTTCTTAAGGTTACTCTACCCCTTAAAGTTACTTTTCTCTAAGAATCATCTCTAAGTACAACTTTAATTATAAATATAATTAATCTATGAAAACTTACTTGAGAGGATATTGATTTTCGACTGTCTGTATTACTTGGTTGTCTTGAAAATGATGGGGCGTGGATACTGAGAGGTGAGCCGGGTTCAGAATCTGTTTTGCACTCGTTACTACTAGTTCCTGCCTCCTAGAACAAAAAACACAACACTACAGAGACATCGAAAGAAAAACTTATTAACATCTCTCCTCAACATTTATATGTTTTCATCGATGTCAAATTTATTTAACAATTTTATGGTAGAGATTCTTTGATCACTTGAAGTATAAGAATGTGTCCTATAAATTGAATAAAATCACGAAATTAGTTTTGGAAGTTGATATACTGAAAGTAAACTCAAGATGGTTCATAATGATGTTACCGAACGTAGAAATTACGCCCCTACGCTAAGTTTACGAGGAGTTATTAACTAAATTATAAGTTTCGTGCACTCGATAACTTTCTAACTGTATTGATATTGTTTATTTATTATGAAACGATATTGCTCGATTTGTCGTCCGACTGATCAATTTATATAGAGGTATATAGAGTTTGAGTAGAAGTTCGACTGGTGGTTCAACTTATTGTGAAACTCGCTCATCGATTAGGGTAGGCTTCGATGAGTTAAAGGCACGACTAGTTAATAGGGGGTCTATTAACTGTCATCTCGACTGTCCGTTAATAGGTAAATTGGCTTAAATTGACAATTATTACAGAAGATGTAACTGATACGATGACGTCACGGTAAAAAGAATTGTTTGAATGTACGTGTTCATCATTAGGTGCGTAGTTTTATATTATTGCGAAGCTGTGTCTGGTAGTTTGTAGTATAAAGATGAGTTTTTATTGCCGCAACACATGTAAAACTGTAATTTATCTCATTCTTTATGTAAAGAGAAACAACAATAGAGTTTTGACAGTGGAAATCCACCGCTACGAACCAACAATAGGAAATTAATGACAATTCGAGTGCAAGGCCTGAAGGAAAGCTGTGGGCGGAAATTGAATTGCGAATGCTACGTTGTTACGCTGCTCATATGACGATGCGCTTTTCATAAAGTATTCTTTAAACATATTTCCTATTCACGTAAGAATATTTACTTATTTGAATTCCTCTTAAGAATTTTCATTTGAAATTCTAAAAAATAATACCGATCTAATTATTTTTTCAATGCTTACGCTAGAAGGCTTTAGGAGGAAATCGTTTCTGTTCACAAAAAAAGGTTATTAGTTTTTTGTTAGTTATTTATTATTCTCCTAAGATAATAATACTAATTATTATAATTAATTCTAAGTACAAATTTAAGTGGTTATCGCTCACTACCTCACTTTATGTGGAGTCGACACGAGTGTTTTCTTCCAGATTAATCTACCATTCGTCATTTCAGTTAGCTGAAAATGTATTTGTTTTATATAAGAGAAGGTGACAAAGGAGCGGCGGGAACACCTAGGTGATCAACGATACTCATGGACATCCGCAACACCAGAGGAAGGAACGAAATATTATATAATTATTAAATATTAGTTATTACCTGTCTAACTTGCAAAGACCTCGCCAGTTCGGTATCGTGGTACCGGCCGGTGACTTTCCGTTCTGGTAGGATATACTTGGGCAATGACTTGTAGAACCAGGCGCCTGACTTCTTCCACATTTCTCTGGTCTCCGCGCATAAGTTGCACATATACTGCTCTCGAGAGTATATCGGGGATCTGTGCAAAATTAAAAAATTATAGGAATACTACATATGTATCAAAGATGTTTGTAGTGAACCAATCCGCAGACCAGGCTGCATCAGTTGCACGAATTGGCTGCCTCGCCCGGTGAAATACCACGACCACACAGAAGACAGGCGTTAAGTGGAAGTAATCCCACGTACAGTCTGTTGAGTGTGGTGCCGGAGGCCTAATTTCAGTCCTCTTTCCCTATCCATCCTTTTCTTATAAGGAAAGGATAGGAAAGGGAGGTTTTGATGGAGGAGGAGATGCATAGGAAGTTTAAATATTCTCTTTTTGTGCGTCTCCTCCTTCTTCAATTGAGGGTAGGCAACGCATCTGCAATTGCGTATGTCTATGGGCAGCGGTCGCTTCGCCATTTCGGCGAATTGCTCGTTTGCCACCTTATAATATAAAAAAAAGGCTAGCGTCTAAGGCGTAATTAGTCCTATATTAGGATGGGCTCAAGCCCATCGGTGGGAACGTGTAATAGCTGACAATGATAAAGAAAAAACTATTATAACTTGATTTTGACTTTCGAATTAACTTTACGTGATTTAAAAAATCACAATGAAAGTAAAAACAGATACTTTCTTAAAACATAAAGTAAAGAAAAAAATCGTTTCTCATTAAAGGAAATATTCAAAAAAGACTGAAGACTGTATTGATGGCGGGATTCAAACCCAGCACCTTCAGATGAGTCAAGTGGCGGCTCACTAACGCTCCTGTACAACGTTTGTAGTCAATACTGCATTGTTACAAACAGGAATGTAATAAGAATGTTACTCGACATCTCAATATGGAAAGCATTTCCAATATCATGAATAATATTTAAGGTGGAATATATTGCAATCTGTAATAGTTGCCTATATAAAAATGTAATATGTCAAACATAAAATTTTATTATGAATTAAGTTTAGAATTTAGTTTTGATTTGATCACTGTCTAATCCTCTGTGGTCGTGAATACTTATAAAAATGTATTAACAATGAAAATGTATTCTGAAAGCTAGTGTATTATAAATTGCCTATTTTAAAGTATAAATTCTGAAAACCCCTTTATTAACCATGATGTAGCTTTTAAGTTTGCAACATTTATTAGGTTAAATATTACTGTTTTATTTACCTGTGTGGGGGCGTATCTATAACACATTTGGGACAGGCGGAGTTACGACAGATAGAACAGGTCCTGAGCGGTGCAAGCAGCCGAGATGTCTCGCCGCAGAGGAGGCAAGCGCGGGGAGCTGGGCCCTGAGCTGATCGACGCATCCCTGTGACAGTATTGAATCATAAAAAACGTAAAGGCAGTTCAAGATAGCAAAATATCAAGATAGCTTCGCAAAAGTTGAACTGTTCTGTTTTAAAATTACGGTTGTGTACTTACTCCTACTAGGAATAAATGTTAGATTATCCATATACCTTCAAGCCTGGCTACCAAGCGGCCTACGCGGCGCGCCTCCAGTTCATCCAACTGCTCGGCGCGGCGCACCACAGCGGCGACTGCCTCGCGCTCCGCTGCAGACAAAGGCTCGCCGCGCGCCGTGCACCATCCCGTGCGAAGCCTGATAACACACATACTTATACTGCAGTACCGGTCAAAGTTTATGAAGGCTTTAATTTTGTCCGGGACATGGCGTAAGATTAACATAACAAGCTATTCACGGAAAGTAAAGTTTGCAGCTAGTATAACAGTTATAAAGTATGAAACTTGTTATACTACGCTTAATAAGTGCTGTTAAGAAATGAATACAACTGATATACTTATAAATAAATATTCTTTTAGTTTTTATCAGTTATTTTTAAAGAGGTCTTCTCTACGAGAGTGATATTTGTAAATGCAGCTAAAGAGGACACCTACGTATAATGATAAGACAAGAATGTGATTTATTTTTTATTTTTACTCGTAACACACTTGATACCTTAATTAAAATTCAAAGTGATTACTTTGAGCGGGAATTAAAGTCGGAGTTATTAAGTAATGTTTATTTAAATCCTGAAAGGCAGTGTGAAACGTGTTCTACATATGAAAACATGACTTTAACTGGCTTTAAAGGATAACAGATAGATCGCCTCGTGAATTTTAATAGAACTCTCAAATTACAAATAATTATTATTAATCTTACTTCTAACTACATAATATTATAAATGCGAAAGTTTAGATGTTTGTTTGAAGGTATCTAAGGAACGGCTGAACGGATCTTGATGAAATTCGGAACAGATGTAGAACATAGTCTGGAAGAACACATAGGCTTTTATTACGTTTTTTTTTTAATTAAGCGTGGACGGAGTCGCGCGCGACAGCTAGTTGAATAAATAAATAAATAGTCTCTCAAAACCTTTCTAATAATAAAATGTTCTAAGAATGAGCCTAGAATGTAACCAATCAAAATGGTCGTTTCTTATACCTCTTCTGGAATGATTTAGAACGGCATAAATTCTTTCCTTTTTCATTTGTTTATTTAAAATTAATTAGTTAACGCCTCCTTAAAACTGAACAAATATCTCCTTGTTACCGTCTTAAAACAATGTAACATTTTGTTATGTCTATGCGAGGATTTGCAATTTCGATGAACATGAAAACATCGATAACTGCTATTTTGTTAGCGCTGCATTTTATCTTTATCGGGAGATACGATATGTTACAATCAATACGCTACTTATTCGCATGTCGCTATAAATATGAAAGATATTTTTAAAAGTGCTAACCACAGGGACGTGTATTGATCGATTTATACCAAAGTTTTATTAGTTTCATAATAATCTTTATAAAAATACAGCGTCCCATATTTATTTTCTATTACCTACACAAATCAAATGTTTCCTCTGTCGATACACTCGTACAAAATCATGTTATCTTTTTTGACAGTTAGTATTAGTACTCGTATTATGCCTATAGTCAAACAAGGATATCTGTCGCGGTAATAGAGGTGCTGTTATCGCGGTCAGTTCTGTTAGAAAATAATATAGGCATAGAAAATGACATTAAAGAAATGACAAGATAGCTACCGTACTACAAGGACTATGTTTGACATTGATAGAGAGGCGCTAGTGAGCCGTCATAGTTTAGTTTGATTTATGCCTATCGGGGGTCAGATATCTTTGTCGGTCTGATCTGTAAGTAATATTATAATGCAATAAGAATACAGTCTAAAATGTTTTAAGGTTTAACTTACATAACATTTATTAGTTACGAGATTGTTTTGTTATGAATCAAATGACATGTTACTAAAATGTATACTGAATTTTCATTACACGCGGTAACCGATGCATCATGCTGACGAATTAATATTTTTTTTCTAGATCCCCTGACATGGGTTAAGTCAGAGAATTTGCAACGGTTTACAATTTAGTAGCACATCTGTTATTTAGTACCTGTATTTTAAAATATTTTTTTACTGCGTAATGGTGCAAGTGTTGTGTAGTGCAGTGTGCGGCATTCTCTCTGCGTATGGAAACATACGCACAAGGAAGCCGCACTAAGGGCGTAGCCTTTTCAACCGCAACACTTGCACCACCTTTATCTTTTCCAGGATTGATGGACCAGTGAGGCTTCGGACGAATTAATATTAAAACTTTTATTATTGAATGATCGAATAATGACAATCGTAAATCAAATGTATATTGTTGACTGTAGCCTTAATGAGAACAGGAGAGTTAGGAATCAATTGGCCAAATATTTTCAAATATTTGACCAACTGGTTCACCTTTGTGCGCCAAAGCTCAAACTCTAGTCCTCATCTACTTTCCACCATTTTATTAATAGGAACGAATGGAAAGCAGTACTGGATTTGGCGGTGGATGGGACATGTAGGAAGGGGAAATATCACTCTTCGGTGAGAGGGACTTATATATGTAATAGCAGTAGTTACTTCATACATAATTATTGATATATTAGTGAAAAAGGTCACATATAATATTGAAATATATCATTTAATAAACATTAGTTAACTATACATGTTTAGGTAAAAGCAACAGCTAAGTACTTACGCCTACGTAATAAATAAATATATACAATCACACGCCATTAGATTCTATTAGCCATTCAATTAAGCGACTAGCCTGTTAATTAAACACTACGACCGGTTAAGCTTAAACGAAACCTTATCCCTAACCTTCACACATACTTTGATACATATATGTATGATAATAAGTAATATTATAAATGCGAATGTTTGGATGGCTTGATGGATGGATGGATGGATGGATGTTTGTTTGTTTGAAGGTATCTCCGGAACGGTTCAACAATTCTTGATAAAAATTGTCAGAGATGTATAATATAGTTTGGAAGAACGCATAGGCTACTTATAAAGTTTTTTTTTTAATCCTGCGAACGGATTCGCGAGCGACAGCTAGTATATAATTTTTACCGTCGGCTTCCACCGAAGAAACAAATCCACATTGATATGTCTGTTTTTCAAAGAGAAACAATTGAAATAAAAAAATAAAGGAATGACAAACGATTTTAGGTGTCACTTACGCAATATCAAAGTAACTGCAGGATGAAAAGCGCTGTGCTCAAAGGACAAAAATTATTAGTCTGACAAAACTTCTAGACACAAACATTTTATATAGCTGTGGTCCTAATGATTGCATATTCATTTAACTACGATATTAGACATGAAGTTATATTAAAACAATGAGGATTATTATGTCATAATATTAAGTAAAATTAAATATATCTATAGTCAAAGAATTTTATCATCTCATCTGTAGATGGCTTATATGAAGAACGGATTGAGTACACAAAGGCAGTAAATTCTGATGTTTAACTCGTTTATTGCTTCATATCTTTCGCGATCAATCTCATTGTATACCGTCATTAATAGGGATAACGAACAACGTTCGTCATTTTTATGTAACTTTATATTCGCGTATGGGAGTTTTCTCTTCCGAAAAAAAATCTCAATGTCACTAAGAGTGGTTTGTTGCGTAGTTTGAAAATTGACTAAAATGACATACACAACTTCAAGATTTATTTTTCTAAACCATTCGCCTGGTAGCATACATTTTCTTGTGTAGCAGCGTTGGAAAGTAAAAAATAATAATTAACCAGATTTTAAGTTTTAATTGAAAAAATATCAAATACTAGCTGTCGAAAGCGACTCCGTCCGCATGTCATTAAATAAAATAGTAGTTTATGTTGCGCAATAATTATAATTTTCACTATGAAATTTCATATAAAAAGACACAATTTAATAAATGCTAATAACAAGATATAAAACAAAACGTCAAAACGAAAAGATGTCAAAAATAAAATGTTTCATAATAATGTCCAATAGGCTGGAAAAGGCTGGACGAAACCCCGAGACCGCAACAGTAGCCAATGTGTTATTCCAAACTATGTTCTAACTTTGCCTTTCATCAAGATCCATGCGGCCGTTCTTAATACTCCTCATAACAAACATCCATCCATAATCCAAACAATCGCAGTTATAAAATTAATAAGATGTTAAATAACACTGAGAAATTGAAGTTTTTCGACATGTTATATTCAATTTCAAGATTTTATTTTTTCCACGATCATTATTTCAGCTAACAGTGAAAAGATGCTACAATAACCACTGAAAGAGTAAAAAAAAGTGCATAAATATCCTGAATGAATATTAAAAAGACACAAGTAACAGCAATATCGTAAAATTAATATCGCGAAAAGCTTTTGTACAAAGCTACTCGCCCGGAGCTTTATGCGACGGATTGAAGGCAATTTTAATTACTTTACATGTTGAACACGGACGAATAAAAACAAAACTTTCGAACATTTTCATTATAAGAAAATTTCCATCCTTTTGAAATCTATATATATAAAAGAAAGTCGTGTTAGTTACATTATTTATAACTCAAGAACGGCTGAATCGATATATTTTTACCCCGTTTTCTATTTTTTATTCCGCGCGGACGGTGTCGCGGGTAAAAGCTAGTATTCTATATAAGGCAGTCAACAGGATGTTCTTTTTTTCAGAAAAACATTTCTACAAGAAAAGAAAATTTTATTGACATTTATTAAGTGGAACTCGATGTTGTCAATTACAGGTATAGTCGAACAAATTTATCTGGGTCGGTACTTATAGAGGCTCAGCTATCGCGGTTATTTCTGTCAGAAATTATGTAAAAATGACTAACCGTGTTTTTCTGAGACCAAAATCTCCGTCTAAAACATATTGCTATCTCTGTTTTGTAAAAGATACTGACAGGGATGACGATATGTTTTATATACAGATTTTGGTATTAGAAACCCAAGGTTAGACGTATAAAAGACGTAAAGGAAAAACATGTCATGACAGTTGTACGAAAATGATCTTTTGTCACGTTTTTGACATTGAACATGACATTGAATGACAACTGAGCTTACATAATTTAGTTTGATTTATACCCATCGGGTCATATAACTTTGTCGTTCTATAAATGTTGACATCCCAGAAAGTTTATGGAAACATTTTATAGCTCTGAAAATTTATTATAACTTGATAGCATTGAAATAACAATCACACATACAATGCACACAAAAAAATCAATAAATTTAAAATTAAATAATGTTATTATTGGTATTTTTCAAATTGGATGACAAAACGTTATTGTACATGTTTTAGCTGTGGAAACACGTGTTGAGTGTTAAGCTCATATAAAACTAATTCAATTTCATCAGTCCTTATGTAAAGCTATAAAACAGCCATCTTTGAAGTGATAAAACTTATAAAACCTTCATATTCCATATTCGACGCTATAAATAATCTTTATAACGATTTTTCTTCGATGTTAAAAATTTTATTGGTGATTTTATAGTTATTTGATACTAGCTGTTGCCCGCTATTCCGTTAGCGCGGAATTAAAAAACTTAATAAGTAGCCTATGTGTTCTTCCAGACTACTTTAAATCCATGCCAAATTCCATCCAGATCTGTTGAGGCATTCTCCAAGCATTCATCCATCCATCCATCTATCTAAACATTCGCATTTATAACAAAAATCTGCTAATATTTTCTGTAAAAAAACTGTATAGTTGGTTTTTCAAACCTGAAACATTAACATTTCTCCCATTTGCTTTTAAAAACCTGAGGTACCATTGTTGTTTATAATAAAATTAATTTATCTTTTTTTATTCATTTCGTTCTTGCGATGATATCGTCGCATTTCGGAATCAACAGATTTGTCTATCCAAGTTTTGTATTGGCCAATTCAATCTACAATATATATATTTTTTCGGACATTGGCCCACCTACTGATAACATGAATAAACCATCAACTAACTTTAGTATTTATTTGAACACGCTGAGCAACTCTTTTACAACGAAAGTAAATTTATTCATGGTCAAATTACTAAGTACTCATCTGTGTTTTATTTTCTACGTAAAATGTATGTGAATTGAACTTAGTTTTTGTTTATAAACCGACAAGGCCGACCCGGTGAGCACTAAGTCAAACTAAATTATGACAGGTCACTAACGCCACCCAATCAACGCCAACCAGATCTTTGTTGTACTGTACTTAGCTGGCTTGTTTTTTTTATATGTCACTAGCTTTTACCCGCGACTTCGTCCGCGCGGAATAAAAAGAAAAAAAAACTGGGTAAAAATTATCCTATGTCCGTTTCCTGGTTCTAAGCTACCTGCCCACCAATTTTCAGTCAAATCGATT
>DWHV01000289.1:0-11561 GCA_018248035.1 Papilio joanae | reverse complement strand
GCAGCGGGGCGGCGGGGCGGCGGGGCGGAGGGGCCATCAATCAGGCTAGCAAATGTAGAAACAATTCCATCGCCGAACGTGTTGTGATTAATGTACAGTGCTCATCGTCTCGCACGATCATTGTGTTTCAAACAATCGTTATATAAAATAGTCCAATTTTAAATATCTTCATCCTAAAACATCAAAATTTAAAATATCTCCCCTGAGACAATTCGAAGACATATCTCTACCAGAGTCTGATTAAATCAGCTTTCTAAAACAAGCGCAATCTTTAGAAATAAACCGATCAAAGAAAACCACAACAAGTACCATTGTGTGATAAATTTCTAGCCCTAAGATAAAGGTATCTGTAGGTTATAAAACAATTTAATTTTAGAGTACAAACTTAAGTTAAGTCCTTAAATGGTAATTAATAATAGAATTAAATACAATTTTCGATCATAATATTTAATTACTTAGAATTAAGATAAATTATACAGCTATAGATACAGCGAGTTTGCGAATAGTTAAGTGTATGAAACATGTGCTTTCTAATAATTATAATTATATACATCACTTAATTACTAAAACTTCAAACAATTTTTTATTTTATTAAACGCCACAATAAACACATTGGTATTCTTGAAACAGTAATAGATACCAAGTTACTTTGACGTGTCCGTTCTTTCGATATTTCCACACTTATCACAGTTATTTCATTTACATAATATACTTTGACAAATTAATTTTATGTATTTGGTCGAATTTATTCACTTTTAAATTAGTAATTACAATTAAGATTTTTCGTATACGTACAAAGTTTATCTTCTTTATATGTCTCAGAAAAACTGAATCTGAACAACAATAGTTACAGCTTTTTATTTAAAGCCATTAATTAAAAAACTGTTATGTAAGAAAATATTAAATAAATGTACCTATTGGTTTCATACATAATCAATTGTAATTAGAAAAAATGATAATTGAAAATACATATTACACATTCGTAAATGTAAATTTTAAATTCTTTGAATTTTTCCTGCAATACTCAAAATAAACGCTTAGGCAATTTAGAGGTACTAATCAAAATTAGTTGTTTGTTCATTTTAAAACAAGAATATAGTTAAAAGTTAAACACAAATTAAATTATTGTAACTTTCCACTAGTAAATAGTTTCCTAGATGCACAATGTTAGATGTGTAAGGAACTAATTTCGTCATTGTCAGACAAAAAATTCCCACTATACTAGACATTGGCATCCACGAATCTCCAAAAAGATTCCTTTACTTTTAAACAACAGATTCTCATAACCTGTGACCGTGACCAAAGTAACAATACGCTAAAAATGAAAAGGTATTATATTAGTTTTGGTCTTTAGTTTAGTCCGATAAGTAGTTAGAGCACTGATAAGTGAGTAGATCAGGCTACGCGTCAGCCGGTGTGGAGGCGGGCGGCGGTGGTGCGGGGTGAGCGGGGTGTGCGGGCCGCGCGGGCGGGGAGGGCGCGCTGGCGGCCGCGAGCGCAGCGGCGTGCCGGCGCGCCTTCAGCCGCAGATCGGCGATTGATGAGGAGCGGCAGCGCGCCGCCAGCGCCGCCAGACCCGCGTACGGCGGACACAGCGCCGCCGCCGCCGCCGCAGCCGCGCTCGCGTACTGACATCATACATTATTTTAATAGAAGCAGGTGCCACACGAGTGTTTGCCGATCTTTGGGCAGAGGTGGCCTAGAATACCCTCGTACCTGATGTGCCGCAGCAGATAGTATTGCGGAGTCGAATGGGGCGAAGGCGGCGGGCGGTGCGGGGTGTGGCGCGAGCGGCAGCTGCGGGGGCTGCGGACGAGGAACGCCGGATAGCCTCGGCACCGACACGTACGGCGCCACGCGGCACGGCTCCAGCGGGGTCCCGCCGCCGCTCACAACGAGACCTGCGCATGTTGCTAAGTTCAGAGAGCAGAGCAAAGAGAATAAAAACCTTAGCAAACCTAAAACTAACTAGATTCAAAAACATGCTTAATAATCTAAAAACAAATTAACTTAAACTCTCAATTAAAATGTGATAACGAAGTTCAGGATTGAAGATAGTACTTAGTTATAGTTAGATGCAATAAATTAAGTGTCTACGATGCGACGTCATAGTCGACATCGCATTGATCCGGAGCGATCGGCAACAAACGAGCGGTCTGTCGCGCAAATCCCGCGGGATTTCTTTCCGAACGGCACTTAATTAAATTGATATTTAAGTAAAGCATAATTCGCTCGTAAATTAAGAGAGATCCGTTGTTTATAGCCCACCCGTTGGGTGAAGTGGGCAATTAATAAATTAACGCGAATCTACCCGACTTAAGGTGTTCAGGAGTCTCGTCGGAAGGATTCATTAATTTAATTACTTACTCACCTTGGACCTCAGTTTTCAATTAGACGCAACAATGAAAGAGGCGGAGTTTACAAATTACATTTTAATTATTTTGATGATATTGATGTTGAGAAAACGTAAACGTGAGGTGCTTTAATCAGAAACAGTCATTGTAAGAATTTAACACAGTTAGCTTATAAAATAATAAACTTGGTAGAAAAAATTTACATAAAAAAATCAAATCATTAAAATCATTAAACAATTTGTGACGAAACTTACTAATTTGCTATTGAAGTAAGAATTTGGCAACTAACGATGTAGTTATAGAGTTATTCGTAGCGAATACCTACGGAACGTAGCTGCGTAGGCACGCGTGTCGGGAAAGGCGGGCGGGCGCGATGCTCCCCGTAAATCAAACCGGCTCCGGTCGCCCGTCGGCATTATCAAAATGGATGCCCTTGCTCGTATGAGTTATTTCCATATTTGACACTGAATTACTTTCGAGAAGTGCCGACATAAATACGGCACGCGCGTCCGGCGCCCCGCCCTTCACCCCTCGCCCTGCGCTCTGCGGCCTTCGTGCATTTATTTGATTAACTTCGAGTTGTTTAATTTAATCGAATTAGAAGGTAAGCCGTCGCGAGAGCTCTCTCTCCTACTCTCTCATTCACTCTCGCTCGTTTTAAAGTGCGTTGAACATCTTTACAGCGGTTTCTGCACAATAAAACATCGCCACCCTCGCGCAGTGCAAATAACTTTACAATTTCATGAACAGGGGAACAATTAGGCGTCGGTGTATTCTTTTATTTTTAAATTTCACGGCGGCTGTTATTGTTTTTGTAACGGGCATTTGCGAGGCGCGCGGCGAGATTTCAGAGATTCATACCTTCGTTAAGAATGAATTCTTAATTTAATGAAGATACAACGCTCGCCCTTTATGATTTGTTAGGACAGCAGCAGATGTTAATTGGGCTTTTGAGTTTTTTTATATTGTAGCAATTAGAATTATGAATGAATATGTGATGAGCTAAATATATGTATATATGTGGATTGGTTACTCATTTTATTGAATTGTGATCGTTTAATAATAAAAAATGATTCAATTAAGTACTTTTACTTCTTGAAATCTCAATTCCGGTATCACTGACACAAGAGTATCTCTCTGGTGCTTTAAGATGAAGTTTATTGTATTCTCAGAACGGATGATTAATTCTCGATTCTGTTTTATTTGTGATTGCGTATAATGAAGAACAAAGTAACCCACATTAAAGTCCAAATTAACACGATTAAGGTAAATAAAATAAGATATTATAGACATCAATGACAAAGCACGAGAGGCGATCGCGAGAATCGATAACAGGCCGCAAATCTCGTCGCTTCCCTTAAAGGGGCAAACATAACAAATAACCGTTTCATTTCACTTTACATGATTGTTCTCATGTTAGCCGGGCGAAGTGCGGGGTGCGAGGTGGAGGGTGGCGGGGCACGTAAGTTAATAAGACATTTAGCAGGGGACGGCGGGATTGCGTCCGAATGGCTCCCGCGGGGAATCATTTTATTCGATTCCGGCGAGCGGCTTTTTTCCGCTTTACGCTCCGTTTAGCGGTTATTCAATGCTCTTACAATCACGGGATAGTGCGCGCCCGCGGAGCCGCTGCGCTCCCTGTCATCTCTGCTTTATGGAACTGACGAGATGAACGCCGACGGCCTTTACCGCACCACGTATCATCATTTATTATATTATTATATGGCGTCCCACAACGTTAGTGTTACTAGCTATGTGCAAAATTAATCTTTTGAACTTGATCTTAAATAGATTGAACTATAAAATAGAAACTTTATTTTAAATTTGTTAATGCAAAATGCAGAGCAATTGTTTGCTGTATTTTGAAGAATTGTATTTAGGTGACGATTAACATACCAAAGCAAAAGAGATCAACGGATTAGTCTTCAGATTGAACATTTTACAGACTAGTTCCATAGAACAAAGTAGATTTTTTCCATAAGGTATGTAATTGAAGATTTACGATGTAAAATAGATGGGTTTTTATATAAACCACTAAGTTACAAATCCTGAACACGGCGGATTGGGTATATCGTAAGTGCGTTGTGCAATTTGTCGGATTTATCGGCCCACGTGTACCGAGTCTTGCGTTTTTTACCATCTCGTGCGGATTGCCGCCTCGGCCTCCGCCATTTTAATTATTCATCCGCGTGAGTTATGGTCGAATTAAAAAACTGTTAGAGTCGGACCGGGCGCCGCCGGGAGCTCTAATCGAGTTACATCGAATGATGGAGAATACTTAATGTTTTCGTGCTGCACTTATTTTTAACTTTCGACCCTAGTTGCTTTGATTTTTTCGTTATCTTTTTATAATTTCAAAAATTGAAAAAATCAGTTATAAGCATGCACATTTCCTGTTATTTATCACTACATAAAGAACTCATTTAATAACTATAATACTTCAATAACTTTTTTATTTCGTTCAGCTTTTCAACTGTTTTTTGACATATTGAAAGACTTTACTTAGATCGATTTCGTGAAAAGGAAAAATTCAAAATGACGTTAAACCAACCTTTGTGCATTTGGCTCTCGTGTTTTCGGCATTTGGCGCGTCTGTTTTGAAACCACACCTGCGAACAGATACTAATTAGTTTTAAATCAAACACGTCGCGCCATTGCACTAGCTGCGGTTCATTTCAATCAGCTAAATCGATAACACTAAAATATGGTGAAACTGTATACCTAACGTAGATATTACTATATTTCTAAAGTTATACGCCCATGTTCGTAGTAACATTTATGTTAAAAAAATATCTATGTCTAATTATGTCTCATAAATATTATTTTTAGAAAATTATAAATGACAAACAACTAATTTTTCAGTATTAAGAGTTTATCGTCAATTTATGTCAACATATGTGTCAAATCAAAAATATAACTAATCGTGCGAAACATCTGTGGGCATCGGTATAATTATTTTCTTTTTTCTTTACCTGATGATGTCAGACACTAGTAAACGCTAGAATATTCAATACGATGGCTGCACTTACAAGTTTCATCTTTATAGACAAGCTGGTAAGACTTAAATTGGTAGCTCGAACTGCACGGGTGATGTTAAAATTAATATACTTATTATAGCAAGCTACATCTAGTGAGCGTGTTGTCTGTACGTCCTCGTAGAATGTAATCGCGTTACGGTTCCCAACACGTACGCTGAGCTTACAGTGTACACATTACACAGTAGGTCCTACCGGGTGCAGGCAGCGGCGGACAAACACTGGTAACCGCATTAGTGCGGAGGGCACGTCATGCTGATTGCACTCCGCAGACAAGAGTTACGACGTCGCCTCGCCTCGGTGCCCGTGTGAATATTAAATGATTTACCTAATGATTGTACCTTATGTGTACATGCATAAACAAAAGTGCTCATGATCAATGTTTAGTCAAATTTATTTATAAGTATTCTAATATGTTTTTTATTAAATTAATTCCACTGTGAAAAAAAGGGCAAAATTATACTTTTCATAAAATTATCCATAGTCAATGTCTGCTAAAATTTGAAAAATAATGTTGACGAGATGAGTTAAATAACTTTTCGATAAGTTTACTCTTGTCAGAATTTCCTATTAGAATTTTTTTTAATAAAAATAAATGTGTTTAATAATTATTTGGTTCCTGCAGCACGATATAACCACATAGAGATCGCTCGCAGAGACCGATACGTTAGCGCTAACTAGGGGCGAATTCATTAGCTCTGATTACATTAGACAATTTGACTAAATAAACATACACATACCACCCCGTGTTATACCCTATACTCAATAAATAATTTAATTTGTTATAAACATAACTATATTCAATGTAATACAAATATTTCTAAATGGGATTCGATTATTACATTAAAATTTAGATATATAAATCGCATATTGTGACATCAGTCTGAATTATGTTATAGAACCTTAAGAACTTGTTACTTATTATATGTTTATATGTTTAGAAAATTATATACTTAAGTACCTATATATTTATTTAAATCATAATGTTCAATGTGCTGGTGCTGCGATGGTTTCAAAAAGATTTCGATTTATATTATACATAAATATAAGTCGTGAGTAGAACTTGACAGTAGTGAAGAAATACAACATGAGCGAGGGTCAAGTGGCTTTTATTTTTATGTGTCGTTTTCTGGGGTACAAACCCCTACTACTGGACACTTACGTATATCGCTTAACGCCGATCGGGCACTAATCTCGATATATGGCCGTTAAAGTGGTACTTGTTGGATACTCGCAGCTAATTACTTGAATTAGTAATGTACGGGGATCGAGACGTTAAGTGGGTGCACATAACAAGGGTACGCGAGGCGCCCTAATTAATATCGCGCACGATCATTGTCAGTAGACCCTTTGTAGGTGATGACTATTTTACATTGCAGTTAAATACTGAAAATCTTAGAAGTAATAACAATATTAATAAACTAGTTCTGAAGAATTCCATTGTAGGTGGTAAACTCTATTTAGCATATATTCGGAGGCCTTAACATAAAACTTAATTATCACGTTCAAAGGTAAATAAAATATAAAGTATTTTTTTACAGTTTTAACTAACTATAACATTATGCGAAGACACAAATATCGTGATTTTAATTTCTAGATCGAAATAACTTGTACTAGGAATTTCTTAAAATTGTTTAAATTAAAATACCATACTTTTTCTTGAAATAAGGAAATAATTTAGGATCAAATTCTAAATAGTATTGAAGTTTAATGCAGTCAGAGATAAACTAACAAGTGTTAGATACATTGCGTTGTATTGTGTGGAAAGACTATCACTAGAACAAACTACAAACATCTCACCTGTACCCTAGCTTCGCTAAGGCCCAGTCGCTGGCTAAGCTCCTCGCGCATGAAGGCGTCAGGGTAGTGTGTCTCGTCGAACAGGCGCTCCAGCTCGGCCAGCTGCTCCAGCGTAAAGTTGGTGCGCGACCGTCGTTGCTTGCCCCCACCGCCGCCGCACCCGCCGCTCACCGACCCGTTCGGGGACTTGTCCGCGTTGTCTGGTTAATATCATGCAATCAATAAACTATAAAAATATAATTTAAATATAGCTATTCAATAAAGGTGTAACTACAGTTTTAATAAAAAGCTTCTCTCAAAGAAAATAGAAAGTCAATTGATCTTTAAAAGCTTTTCAATTTATTTCTAATTCCTGAAGTTCATAATCGCAATATAATCGTGATACCGTAACAGTCGCCTTTGATGTTCAAAATATAAGGTTTGTATTGAATTAAATGTTGAAATAACAAAGTAATTCTGCCAATGGAAATACTAAGATAGATAGATAGATAGCAATAGTTATCTTAAAATCAGCGTTAAATTTATATAATATGTAAAACCGATCCCTCAGGGAATGCGCCCCGTCTGACACCGCGTCGTCGATACGTTTAACAGTGTCGTTTGAAGCAATTTAGCAAATTGGGAAGCTCTCCTTTTTATACGGCAATTATGTAAATGGAGGGATTATCCAACTGTAGGCGGCGCTCCCCCTACCCTGGGTTCTCCCCTTTCGCCCCCAGGGGTATCCCAACTTCTTGAACGGCTAAGACCTGAGAACCGGTGATTAATTATCAAACGATGCACAGAATACTTCCATTAAAAGAGCTGTGATTTATTTCATTGAGATGTCTTTCTGGTTATCCATTAAATCGTTTTCTCGTTTCTTCTTCACAGCGCCTTAACTTAATTAATTTACCTTAACTAATGACCGATGGATAGTTAAACGATTTGTTTAATTCTTGTTTTAATAATAGCGTACTGTTGATAAATTGATGTAAATGAAAATAAATTACGGCAATTAATAAAAAATTAAGGCTAAACTCTAGTGAAATTAAACTGTCAAAAAAAATCATACATTGATTTCCGGAAATATGAAAGTACTAGTTGTCGCCTGCGACTCCGTCCGCGCGGATAGTAGCTTTTGTGCTAGACTATGATCTATTGTACAACTATGCCAAATTTCATCGAGATCCGTTGAGTCATTCTGGAGTTACCTTAGAAAAAACATCCATCCATTCATCTAAACATTCGCATTTATAATATTAGTAAGACTAACTGTCGCCTGCAACTGCGTCCGCTCGGAAATAAAAAAACTTTTTTTTTTTTTATTTATAATATGTTGACAATAATATATGTACATAACTATCTCGCCAAACCACTTCCGTAGTTTGTAGGCGTCGCACCTTCTTAATCAACATACAATTTAAAAAAAGACTAAAAAGAAAGAAAACAATGATTACATATATATATACCTATCTTAAATCTAAACTAGGTATAGTGTACAAACTTAGATAACAAAGATGTGTGAGAAATTACTTATTCTTCTAACAATATATTCTTTAGTTTTCTCTTCAGGGCGATCCCACTGTGTGTCGTCGCGCTATTTAAAATACATAAGAATTTGTTAATATATTTCGGAGCTAAATATCTTTTAGTTCGTTTCCCATAGTAATTTTTAACCCGTACTTCACGCAGCTTGCCTGCAGCAGCAGCCCTAGTATTATAACTATGAGTACCTTCGTCTAAGACTTTCTCTTTTTGATATGCTTGTAACGTTATAAGGTATTGGGTTTTTTTATCTACAGGTAATATCTGGCACTCTTTAAAAAGTCTATAATAATCGTCTTTACACTTATCTTTAATTTTTCTATCCACAATTAATTTCAATAAACGCAACTGAATTTTTTTAATTTCGTCAATATAAGTTTTAAATGTTAACCCATACGAACTTAAGCCGTAACTAATCACAGAGTCTGCTAACGCGTGATATACCATAAACAGCCTACATTGCCTACATTTAATAAACGGAGGAGGGGACGCACGGAAAGAGGATGTTTCCCCTTCCTCTTCCCGATGTTTTTTTATAAGAAAAGGGTGGGAAGGGAACGTGGACTTAAAATTATGCTCCAGTACCACACTCATCAGATGAAACGTTGAATTGCTTCCATTTCACGCCTGTCTTCTTTGTGAATAGGTATTACTTGTGACATTGACATCACAAATTTCTATAAAGTTTAAATATTTATAAATATTTTACATAATCCTAGTACATTAATGTGTTTATATACTTTGTAATTTTCAATTACATTAAAATGTTTATTGAGTAAACATTATAGTTGGTGTTGTTTATCAGGCGAGTAGTTGTTGTCTGTGTCACTAACTGCTTTCCGAGACCAAAATCTCTGTATTAAACATATCGTCATCCCTGTCATTATCTTTGACAAAACAGAGATAACGATATGTTTGTAAACTGGGATTTCGGTTTCAGAAATCCACGATAACTGTCTTTAGATCGTGTATTAAATGTACGTAATGTACGTTATTTTATATAACTTTTGTATATGCCTCAGTAAATGGCCCGAATATTTTTCCAAATAAATATGTGTACACTTGATATTTGTTTCATTTCATATATTTATTATTATTGGGTAGCTTTTAAAGTAAATAAAACACAATAAGTAAATTTTCATATAAATATAATTTTATTATTTACAAACATATCGCAGACAATACAGCCACGTTACAACAATGTGTACACGACACGACACGACACGACACGACACGACACAACTGTCCGCAGTTGTACTTTGTTGTGGAACTAACATTCTTATTTATATTGAAATACCTTAATTTTGAAACATTTCACAATTACCTTATTCGATTTACACAAAATATCGTTTTACTGCATCGTGACATTTGAAGCATATTAAATGTTATATTTTTTTTAAATAAAAGACAAAATTATTGTTATCTTAAAATATAAATTCAACTCTTGAAATTAAAATATTAAAATTTATTAGATTCGCGTTAATTCTTTCGAGTTGAATCCGACTCGAAGGACCAACATAATTTTTTACACAATAGAACAAAGAATCTTCCTACACTGAAATCTCTTCATTTATTATAATTTTCAGTATTAGAAAGTTTCTGTTTAAATTATATATATTACTAGCATAGTGTGAACTCGTACATATTGCTATTGTTATAGACACAGGGTTACTCTCGGCGCAGGTTGTCGAGGCGCGCCTGCAGCTCCGCGTCCGCGTCCGACATTGGCGCACCCCCCGCACCCCCAGCACCCCCCGCGCCCGCCGCCACCGCCGACGGCTGCTTGCCTGCAACACACAAACCACATGCTGTATTCATCACAAACAATACAACCTCAATGTTCATATACAGATAGTGTGTTGAGCGTGCGCCACTCACTGGCGACGGAGAGCGAGCCTGTGGCCTGCGGCAAGCCGGAGAGCTGGTCGTTGACCTGCAGCCCCAGCTCGTCCATGATCTGCGCCACCACCGCGTCGCTGCAACACAACACAACATCGCATTCAGTTATCATATGTAATCACCGGTACAGATATTCATCAACAGAGTATACCGGGCGCTCACCTCTCGTCCTCGTCGTCGTCGGCCTCCATGGCGTCGTCGATGGAGTCGTTCATCATCTCCTCTTTCATGTCCATGATTTCCGACTGCTTCTCAAACTCCTGCAATACACACAAATACATATCTTGTTAACATTTTGACATGTGAAGTACAAATCTCGACATGAACAAAATGCCACCACTATTTTTTTCATTAATCAGATTACATAATAGAGTTCTGAAAGGCGTAGTATTGACCTGCAATATCCTCTGTATCTGTGGCATGTTGAGCTGGCGGTTCATGGTGGCCATGGCGCGAGTCACGCCGCGCATGGCCTGCGCCATCGTGCTCTGCGACTTGAGGGTCTGGATCTTAAGAGCGACCGCCTGGATGTTTGCCTTCATCAGCATGAATTTGCGCACGTAACGCCGCGTACGCACCAGGTCTTTCGCCATTATTTTCACTGCATCCTACAACAGTATATATATAATTAATTTTTCGTTTTAATATAAAAACCAATGACTATTTGTGCTAAGTGCCTATAGTCTTGCGAAGTTTGAATCTTTTAAATTGACTATTTATGGACCATATCCTAGCATAAGCATGGAGCTTAGTTGGACAAAAAAAAATATATTAGTAAATCTAAAATTTGAATCCTACATGACATCCTACAAACTTAAAATTAAAATCAGAATTAAACAATCTTTCTAAAAAAATATTTAATAATTCTTGAAGAGTTACCATTTGTCCATCTTTGGCCAACTTCTTGATATCAGCGATGACTTTCTTCTCCTGCTGCTCCATCTTA
>DWHV01000288.1:0-11564 GCA_018248035.1 Papilio joanae | reverse complement strand
TTCAGTCAAATCGATTCAGCCGTTCTTGAGTTATAAATAGTGTAACTAACACAACTTTCTTTTATATATATATAGATTAAGTGAAAATTATATTGTTATAATTTAGGATAAATTAAAAGAGTATAAATGGTTTTTATCTATTCTATTATTTCACAATCATCATCATCAACAATTCCACCATTCATAGCGTCATTTAAAATGTCCATTTTCTTTTTATGAATCTCACTGTTAATGAACCTTCGCTTCTCCTCTCTGCATTTAAGTTGCGTTGATCTGTCCAGTGATGGACGATCAACTAAACCTTTGGTGAATGTGTACAGAACTATTGTAAAATCTTCTTCAATAAATGCTAGGTTAATTGTAGGACCAGTTTCAACTGTGCATAAATTCTCTTGCATTTTATTAATATAATCGACGCTTATGTCAAAACTTGTAGATATGGGAACGTAGATATTCATCTTTTCGTTTTTATTTGGTCTGGCTACAATATATAGTGTGTCTACATCTTTGTTGTAACAATATTCTGTGTCATACATTAATTTTTCATCGAGCAAATAGATATATAGGTGATACGCTAGTGTAACTTTCTTCTCTGATTGACAGCCGAGCTTTCTCATGTCTTCTTTTATTTTAGCTTCTACTTCCATTATTCATAAATCGATTTTAAGTTAATATTTTTCAATTTTGTCAACAATAACAACAAAAGCAAACATCAATTTCAAACTTCTAAAGAAAATGTCATTTTGACAGATGGGCAACAGATAAAAAATAAAATAATAAAATGAACTCCATTAGCCATTATATCATAACAGTACTTTGATTTTACAGATATCTTTTCTTATTTTTTTTCTTAAAGAATTATTTAGTTATGCATCAACACGATATTTAAGGTTTAAATATCGTGTTGATACGTTTAACTTTAGAACAATATTTTTGTACCAAACAGCATCAATGTTTTGTTTTATTTTAAGTTGTTTAGAATACATCCAATAGATGGCAGTATCATTGATTGATCTCGAAAAGTTTAAGATAAAAAATTGAAACTGAATTTTTAATTGTAGCCTGTACTTGTATCATAGTTATTATCGGTTATTTTTACCTTATGATCGATACAATAATTATGTTTATTGCAAAAGAAACACACACAGTTTTTTAATAATACTTTTATTATAAATTATTTTAACCATGGTACATCTACATATCCACTCTAAGAAGCAGTAGATTTTTTACAATTTCTTTTAAAAATATAAACTCTTATTATAAGTAGAAATCAAACATGTAAAAGGTCGAAAAACTGGGATGTAATCTATTTATAATGTTTATATTTATGGATAAAATATCAGTCAGTATATTACAAAAGTTACAAAAAACTTAAATACTAGTTTCTTTTGCGTAAATTGATATAATACATTATTAATAAGTAACCAGTAAACACTAACCTTAAACGTATCATTATGGGTACCCTATTCAATAGAGACCGAGGATGAAATTAAGTAAAGAGTTAATAGAAGACAATTTACAAAATTTCACCCAAATTACTGGTAAAATACGTACCTTTAGTATAAGTACTAATAAATATCGATCAAATGGATAAGTTAATGAAATATATTAAAGATGGTTACAAAAAAACTACCACTGAATCGATAGTTGCAGTTTCATCACTTAATTTTATTCCACTACAAGTTTTGAACACAGTCTTAGCACCAATTTTGTATCACTTTATAACATCGGTTTATTTGTTTTAATACATTTTCCTCTGAAACATATTTCTGTTTCGTGTGATATCTCTGTTGACATTGATGTACTGACTACTTTTAGAGTATCCATAAATGAAGACACCGTAGTTGTTTCTATATGATTTTGCAAAGGTTCAGTAGATTCACGTATATTGTCTTCTTTATTCGTGATATCTTCACTTTTATCAGTGTACTTAGTATCTATATCTTCGTCAGATGTTACTGCAGTAAATTCTTCAGGTATATACGTTGTTTCTGTTGTTGTTTTTGTTTTAGATTGTTCTGTTTGTTCTATTGTGGTTAAATTTAATGCGCCATTTTCATCACTTTTGGTTTCGTTTTTTGTTTTTTCATTATCATCGTTTGGTGAAGTAACACCAAATAAGTAATCCATGAAACTAAAACCGTCAGATCTGTCGGCTGCAGAATTGTCTTTCTTAGTCGTAACAGGTTCAGTAGCTGTAGAAAAAACTGCATTCTCTCCAAAAGTAGAATAAGGAGATCCGGTGCCTAAGTCCATTTCACTAGGATAAATATTGTCACTAGATTCTTTCGTCGTATACGCAAGTGTAGTTCTTTGAGGATCTTTGTTTTGTTTGGATTGATTTGATTTAACTGTAGTTATTTTTGGAATGTCTATATCTGGTGTAATTTCCATATCTTCGTTGTCAGTCTCGAAAAGTTCTTTGATGAACTGATATGTTGGTTTGTATGTGGTGACTGTGTGTTTTGATTTGTCATGTTTATCTGATTTTTCATGACCGGTTTTTGATAATTTGACTGGTTGCCCGAGTCGGTTGACTGCGTTTGAATAAAATTGGGATTCCGCCGCTTCGAATGACTCTGTGGTTGCAGGACGGACTTTTACTTTTTTCCAGAAACCACGGCGTCGGGATTTCCGCTCGTGCTCTTTCTGAAATGAGCAAAAAAGGTTACGATTACTTTATTTTGTTGAATTGTACGAAATGTAATTTATAGAACTGTGGACGAAATAAGACTGGAAAAGGAGAATAAATAAGTAATTAAAACTATTTGTTCATACCTGTCTTATTTGGTCAGCGTCCTCAGAGCTAGCTGTTGTAGTGGTGACATCTTGAGGTACCGTGGTAGGTGATATTATTTTCTCCGGTGGGATTTCGCCGATTTCTCCACCTTTATGCTTCATTACATTCTTAGTGTATTCGTCCTCGTCCTGCTCTTCCAAACTTTTCATTACTTCTTCAAGCATACTTTCAAATGTGGACATAGTATCGCTGCCTTCTGTTTTAGTCAATCTACTCTGTTCTACTAACGCTTCTAGAGTCGGAGGAATGTCTGGAATCTTCTTATTGACTCTATTATTTGTCGCAGGAGTAACAGAGATGAGAACATTGTCGTATTCATTCTTAGCTGTGATTATATCGAGCTCGGGTCCATCTGCCGTCTGTTCATCTACAACAGGTATTTTTGCTTCATCTGTAATATCATTGGGATTGTAAGGTTTTAATGAATTTGTGGAAATTTTTGGTGACCATCGATTAGAATCTGGAACAGCGTAATTAGGTCTTTGTATCGAGTAGTTTGGATCTTGATCTTCCGGTTCCTCAGGCTCATGGTTTTTGTTGAACTGTTCAGATAAACGCGGTCTGTCACTGTATCTCACTGTCAGTGTATTTCGTGCCGTTGTTGTTACTTCAGCTTGTTCCTCCGGCTTCTCAGTTGGTTTTTCTGTTGGACGTCGTCCCCTGAATCTGTTTCTATTTTCATAAGATTTTTTGCTGGTTGACGTCTCAGTGGAAGACACTGTGTACGTTGGTCGTCTACGACGGTAAAGACCCCTTTTGGTCGTTTCTTGTGATAAAGGAGTTGTAACAGACGGTTCAGTAGTTGGTTCAGGTTTATAAACAGGATGCCTGTAGTCTTGGACCTCTGGACGCGAATGGATTTGTTTCGTTTTCAAATCGGCTTCTATTTCATCAATACGCATAGTAGTTCTGCGTTTATCGAATGTGGGTCTATAAGTTATTGCTTGTCCTGGCCTCCTTCTGTCTACTCTAACTCTTGAAGACTCAGTGGAACTTTGATGATACTGCCTAATGACTCCCGGTCTCACTCGGACTCTGTTATACGATGGAGTAGTTTGGATAATGTTTTCTTCTTGCTCCGGTTGTTGATTTTCACCTTCATTTTGAACATTACCGTTATCAATATTCTGTGGTGTAGTAGATTCTTCTTCTTCTTTTACAGAATCATATTTATATGTTGGTGAGTAATGATCCTCATTTCCTTGTGTCCCTGGTCCAATAACAGCAGGCACAGTGACCTCTTCTACTGCAGTTGGTTGTATGGGGGTTGTTTGTTTGCTGTATGTATCATCGTTGTTTGATTCCTGGTGTTCAGTATAAGTATTTTCAGGCACAGGACTTATTTTTGATCGATAAGCATTTTCTTCGTTTCTAATCGACAATACATTTGAAGCTGAGGAATCTTTGGAGTACTCGTGCAAGTCTTCCGTATTTTCAGTATTAAAGGAATGTTCAGTTACAGTCACTTTATCATTGCTGTAAGCGTTTTCTGTGTCCTCTGAATACCTTGTGCCTGTAGGAGAAGCTCTGAACGTTGGTTCAGTGATCGCTTCAATATCAACAGTACTAGTTCTCTCCATGAGTGTCACTGGATAGTTTTGATGTAAAACATCTCTTTGATATGCAAGATCATTTTCCTTGCTGCTCTGTTTCGATCGTTTTCCAGGAATGTCATCAGCGTCAGATGGTCTATAATGGACTCGTCCCCTAGTCCTCGTTCTCGTGTATTTAGTAGTAGTTTCAGTTGCTTCTGTGGCTTTCCGGACAGCTTTCTCTGTTGTTATCTTATTTGGTTCATATCTTGGTCTGCTCGGCAAAGGTCTTCTCTCTCTCAGTGGTCTTCGAGTAATGGTTTGTTTAGTTGTGTACTCTCCGATATCGGCTTTAGTTGTAGGATACCGCGGACGTCCTCTAGTCCTCAAAGGTGGTCTTCGTGTTGTTGTTGTGGTAGTGGTAGTAGAGCTTTGAGTAGACTGTTCGTATTCACCTGCATTGTAACTGTTATCATATTGGTTGTAGTCGAATGGAGTATTTGTGACGGGAATATGATTCTCAGTTGATTCGGATGGTGCATTATAGTTAGCTGAAGGGTTTGTGGGATTTATAATTGATTCAGTTGGTGTTTGCTCATTGACAATCCTAGATGGTGTGAGATCACTACTCGGTTTAAAACTATCTTCTTGAATAACTGGATTATTTGTTTGACTATAATCAACCTGTTTATTTGTTTGTTGGTTTGTATCGTAAGTGGGATATCTTGAATTTTGTACTTCGGATTCGTAATGTATTTCAGGTGTATACCCTTGTAAGTAATTTGGCGATCCTTGTACAAATGCAGATTGTGTTCTTTCTTTCTCTTGAGTATTAGTAACTGGGTTCGGTGAAGATACATTTACTTCAGGTTGCCCTTGTTGTGAGTTGGGACCTTGTCCAGGGGTAGCATAATTTTCTTTGTATTCGTCGAAAAAGTTTTGATAATCTATCGGTGTACTGAAATGGAACGCGTTGTTGATAGAGTAAGGATTATGGGTTTCTAGCAGTCGACTAGGGAATGTTGAGGGCTTCGGAGTTGTTGTTGTGGTGGTAGTAGTTGTTGTTGTTTTTGTTGACGTGGTTGTAGTTGTTGGTTTTTGTGTGGGAATCGTACGCGCTGTTGAACTTTGATAGGTTAGATAGTTCTGAACTACCTCCGGTGCTGACGGAAAGTTAACGTAATTATTTGGATTGTATTGACTTCCAATGTTGCTTAAGAAATAAGAATTGGCTTTCGATCCTGTTTCGGGTTCTTTTCTTGTTCCTTGCTGTTCGAAAGTATAATAATTTGGCTCGTAATTGGATGGTTTTGGTGATGCAGTTGTATAATAGTTGGTCTTCGATTTCTGAGGTTCTATATTTTGTACTTGTTTGGTCGGATATTGATTGTACGTGTGAAAACTGGGCGGGGAATCGGATAATGTCGTGGGATGAATTTGAGGCGGCGCCTCTTTATTAATTTGAGAATTAATTACTACAGATCCCACGTGCGGTGAAGGGAAGGGAATTTTCGCAAATCCTTGAGGGGTTTTGTAGCTTAGAGGTGCTACGAAGAAAGGTAACTGTCGAAGTTTCTTTTCAATGTTTTCAATATTAGATAAATATGGCAATTCGAATTTTACATAACTTTCTGGTGGGGTCAAGGAGGAGGGGCCAATGAATACTTTCGGAGCAGTTTGAGGGTTAACAGCATCCAAAACAGCAATAGTGTTAGCGTTTTTCAAAGAGTACAATACGTCTCCCACTTTGACTTGTTGATCCTTTCTCGCTTCCTGTGTTAAAAATATCGCAAGGGGAGGTTGGTGTGGCTTGAGCTTCTTTGGCTTGGGAGTTGTTGATGATGATACGGGTGGGAATGGTGAAGACAATGTAGTAAACTTAGGTATTTGGTCCACATTATTTGTCTTTGTGTTATAGTTTGAGAAAATTTCTTGTCTTGGACTTAAATTGTCCACATTTTTTATTGTTTGCTTTTGGAAGTCTGCAGAGGGTTTATTGATGGAAGGTGTATTAGCAGGTATTTGTTTTTGTATTTGAGGAGGGTTCGGAGGAAACTGCTTTTGCATTTGACTATAAAGATCAGAATTTATAACTTGAGGAGTAGCGATAGGAGTTCTGAAATTAAATTGTCCTGAGTTTAATGATTCCAGCGGAACGTAGAGCAACTGAACTTCCTCCCGCTCGACTTTAGGTTTGTTTGATGAAATAGTCTCTGTTTTTGCACCATCGTATTTCAATTTCTGTAACGACTGCGGTCTCTTTGTGTTAAATTCGTTGCTCACATTCTGTATGCGGTAACCGTCGAAGTATCTTGGTATTTCGGGCTTTATCGGTGCTTGAGTAATGAAAGGTTGCACCTGGGGTCGTATAGGTTGGCTAATTTTCGGTGGATTGTCAAACTTAATTTGTGGACTATGCGAAATTTGCTGCGGCTTCGTATTCAACTGAGGAATGGTTTCAAAGCTCAGCGGCTGAGAGACGAATCCTTGGTTTAAGGGGAAGTTCGGTTGTGACAATCCGAAACGAATGCTTTGTCCGAATCCTTGCTCTGTTAAATAGTTCTGTGGAGCTGAAGGTACTGCGGGTAGAGACTGTAAGTACAGTTGTCTATTAGTCGGGGTGTTTAGGAACATTCTCGAAGGGAACGGGTCCTGGTTGAATACTCCTTGGTTGAATCCGCTCGACCTCGTGTAGGTGGGGAAGGGTTCTGAGAGTATGCGAGGTTCGGCCACTGGTTGCTTCTTTGTCTGTGTGAGTTCCCTCTCTACGGGTCCGGGCAACGGCACCCAATCGCTGATGTCCGCGGTGTATGAGCTGATCTGCCGCGACCACCTCGTCTGCTCCTTGTCACCGCGTGTCGCAGCAACGGCCACCAGAAGACTGAGTATCCTAAGCACGGTGTGGTGCGCCATCTGGAAGTTAAAAGGATAAACTCATGTTATTATCTGACATTTTCTATGATGACTAAATCAATAATTTTCGTATGAAAGTAATAAATAATGACGAAAATGGGAATAGAAATAAGAGTAAGAAATTGTTTTCTAGGTATTTAAATTTCTTTTACAATATTTAATCAGATTGGATCGGGTTATATTGGCCGACTTAAATAATTTATCAAGAAACATGTTTTGAAGGAAAACTAGTCTATTCCACTAGTATTGCTGAAAGTACTAGTTACTAACTAAAATGTAACTAAATGATGTAATATAACTCAAATCTTACATACTAGGCATTTTGTGTACATATAAGTTTTTTATGACTAATTCAAAAGTCAAATCCCAACAATTAGCCAATAAAAAAAGTAATCTAAGTTTAAAAAAGGAGATATTACACCCTAGTAAAAATATTTTTACTTGTTACCAATATAATTGCAACAATATTATATATTCAAGATGTTATATAAACGTTACATATTCGTGCTGTGCGCATGTTCGTTTGTTACGTGTTATTTCGCGCCGTGTGAGCCTGCCCTTAATACTTAACTAGCATGACTGTTACCCCTTTTGACCGAACATTATTGGATTATATAAAAAGTTATACAATTCGATGTAAAAAATAGTTAATAAAAAATAAAAATCAATTATCGAACACATGTACGTTTTTACGTGTGGACGGCAACTACTTGTAGTCCAGGAGCCAGGTACATTTTCGGTCAATTATTTCTTCTTGAGCGAAACTTCGTAAAATGCATAAGTGACTTATACTATGAATACTCGCGACCGTCAGTTGCGGCTCCGTGGGTGGGGTGGGCAGTGGCAGCCTCCCACGCATGGAGAAAAAAAAAATTTCAGTCATTGCCTCTCATTTGAAAATTTATATAACATTTTCATATCATTTTTTATTTATCAGGAGGGACTTGAACAAGAAAATCTGTCACTGGCTCCTGGAATATTTAGAATATTTATTTTATTTATAAAATATTTAGGAGCCTATGTGTTCTTCCAGACTGTTTTACATCTAAGCCAAATTTCAGCGAGATCTGTGGAACCGTTTTGGATATAACTTATAACAAACATCCATCTATCCATACATGCAAACATTCGCATTTGTACAATATTAGTAAGATGAATGAATACGTCAACGCGTGAACTTCTTTCAAGCAGAGTGCTAACATAATAATATTGTGTCTAAGATAGTTGCAGCTTTTCCTTTCCAAGTGAAAACGTAAGACTCCTTAAGCCCCGCTTTCACTGCGTCTCCGCCGGATCAATCAATACGTGCGGATAAATTACAATCATTAGTGCTATATGTATGTGTTCTTAGATTGTGGACAGTTATTTCACTAACCGTCGGTTTCTAAGACCAAAATCTCCGTTTAAAACATATTGTTATCTCTGTTTTGTCAAAGATAATGACAGGGATGACGATATGTTTTATACAAAGATTTTGGTCTTAGAAACAAACATGAATATTTCAAGAAGATTCTTATTATTATCACTCATACTAGGATATGGTTCAAGACAATAGTTAAATTGTGGGACTAGAACCTTTGGCTACGTGATTGGATATCCGTACCCTTAACCATTAGGCTATTGGTGCTTCAATTACGAATAAAAATATGTATTAATTTGTTAATTAATTATAACTAATAGAGAGATATTTAAAAAAAAACTTAATGAAAACGAAATAAAACAGTTCAGTTTTTTAAATATTTATGTAATTCTCTGAAATCAAACACAAAATAAAACTAAGATTCCATTGCGTATAATTAATTATTATTATTCCCTGCATTCTTTTTAACAGAGATAAATAATGTTTCTATACACGTATGCGCAGTGGAAACTTAACAAAGACATTACCGGGGAACATAATCACGCGCACAATACTGTACCTTTAGTATTTTTTAAGTTCGGTAAATTATTAATGAAAGCTTTAAGTTCCTCAGGCTTAGGTACTTCTTTAGCTAAAACATATGTTCTTTCACCTCCTTGTACATATTGCAGCAAATAATCACCTTCTCCTTTCTGTATTATCGTTCTTGATCTATTCGATGGGGTGCAAGTACATTTATTGGCTACTGTCGCTTCGAGATCTTCGGCATTATCAACAAAATCAACTAATAAATTGAATTGCATATTCTGACTTGATTTAACTTCTTCATGTATTATTATTTCTTTTTTTGGTGAATTTTCGCAGTTACAATTTATGTTAACATCTGCTGGAGGCTTCGAGAAAACAACTTCAGTGCATGGGATTGGTTGAGTCGCTTCGGGCGATGTGTATACAACTTTATAAGTCCCATACAATAAATCACCCGAATCAAGATTCTTCGTCTGACAGGCAACTGCCAAACACACAAATGTTAACAATTTCAACATGATTGTAACGTTGTTTATAGTAATTATAATCGAATGAGGCATGTTACAAAGTATTTATACAGAAAAATTATCACAATACTGTCTTCCGTATCAAAAGGTCAAAGTTGTTTAATGATAATTTAATAACTATAAAAATATTAATTATCTGTCGCCCGCGACTCCGTGTGCGCCAAATAAAGAAAAAAAAAAACTAAATTAGTCGCCTATGTTTTAGACCAGGCTATGTTTGTTTCTATGTAAAAATTTCAGCGAGATCCATGTTGCCGTTCTAGTGATACCTTCTAACAAACATCCATAAATTCGCATTTATAATGTTAGTAAAATGTTTGGTTTACATTATGCCAGTTGTATGCCAGCGCTGATTTTGTGCGCTGTCTTGCTGTACTGGCGTAATGTAAACAAGGCATAACTTTAAATGTTCTTAAATTTTTTACAAATTATGTTATTACTGAATGACACAGAAGGTAACGTTTTTTATGCCTACTTTCTATGTATACGTGGTTTTGTATGTCAATTCCATTCAGACCGCCTGAAGCCTAAAGTGCTGAACTAGTTTTGACAATAAGTGTCAATTGATCCGTATTTTTTTATTTTGTTTTGTATGTCCGTAGTCAATTGTTTTTTTTTTATTTGATTTATTACATTATACAAGTTTGACAGTGACAGACAGTGGAAAACCACTGTTGGATAACAAAGTTCACTCAACTGATAAACGTAATATTATCTAATGTATGACTTTTGTCACGTCGCTTTGATAAACATGTTTATATGACCCAAAGGTGCACTACATTAATAACTAGTTGTTGCCCACGACTTCGTCCTGGTACTGAATTTAAAAAATGTTTCTTCTGTTCGCAATATCTATGAATAATTAAATAAATCTATGTTACGTCTGCATACATCTTTCATTATCGGTCCAGCCGTTTCGGACAGACAGGGAGACAGACAAATGCAAGACAGAGTAATGCAAATGTCAAGTATTTGAAATGTAAATAAATATTTTCGTATTACTAGCTGTTTTCCGCAGCTTCACTCATGTTTATTATTTTTGTTACTGAAATTACTTATCTCAAAGTGAGAGTAATTATAATATTATATACTTATATGTTAAGTATCTATGTGCTACGTCAATGCCACGTCGCTTTACTTTACTTTTATGTCTTCAGATTCGCATAATTTTATCATCAGTGCGTACTTTTTTTTCGTATCGCAGAAGTATCCATCGCATTCCTAGCATAACTCAACTAGTGCATCGTATTGCATCTCATCACTAGATGGCGCTTTACTACGGTCAACGACCGCCAACACTGAGTTTACGCAAACGCGCGTGTTTGAAATCAGTCCTATCACTAGAGATTGGATATAAATCCGTGCAGTAATTGCATTACGTATTATGATTATTTATTATTACTTATTATTTATGAGATAAAATATAACTAAACCAATAAATATTCTAATAAGATAATATATAAAAAATTATAACACTAAATTTTGTGGAAAATAAATTGTGACATGAAAATAAGACCAAGTGAAAGTTTTGTTTTTCTCTAATGAAAGCATCAAAAACTTCTAGTCATAGAGACGATGTTTTTTTAATAGAAACATATAAGCGTGCGCAACTCTCAACATCCGCGGTGTCGCGTCGCTGACTATGTCGGACGTGTTGCGAGGAATGGAACGCGCCTCACACTCGCACCTGCACGCCCCCTTTCTATATTGCATTCCCTTTTACGTAATCTGTGACAAATTACAGGTTACATACTGTTCTGAGTCACTGCTCAGCTGACACAATAACTGAAATACACAATTTACTCATTCGTAGTGTAAAGATATGAATAATTACCACAGGTGGGCACAGTTAATCGAAAAGTTAACTTCGTTAATCGTTAATTCGTTAATTAAAAAATTAACTT
>DWHV01000287.1:0-11575 GCA_018248035.1 Papilio joanae | reverse complement strand
AATAGGATATATAACTTACGTTGTTTTTTGTCCTGATACATTATTAAACATAAATACTGTCAACGCACATATTAAAAAAGTTTTTAAGCTCATTTTGAAGAATTTAACATAACAACGCGGTTTTTACTCGCGTTCGATGTCCAAACGACGTCTACACCGCACGACTGTTGCACCACTACTGATCTCTGCACAGAGCAATAATTAGGGAGGCTATTTTTCCGTACCACTTAGTTGGAGGTTGCGCGCGCGCTGTTTGCTATGAGCTTTTACACATATACACACATTTAAAGGATAAATTAACACAGTAGCTTAATTAAATTTTAAACAATATTATTTGCGTCATTACCAGATAACACAAGTCTATAGAACTATGATACATATCGTGGTTAAATTAAATTAAAACACAGTGTACGTAAGTTTTCAATTTTAATGTTTAACCGCATGTGGTTGCATACTATTAACAGTGTATGTTATAAAATTTAAATCTTGTAACAAATTTGTTAGCCTTTCGAAATGACGTTCAGTGTAAGGGAGTGATGCTTCGATAAAACTTTCTAAATTAGCCACTTTTAGATTGCCGGAAATAATTTCTGGAGTTAATATATTGAATACTATTTGAGCCGCATGACAATTTTTATTATTCGTATTCCATTCTACAGCAAACCTTAAAAGTGTTTCTTTTTGTGTATGATTTATTTCTTTTAGTGTTTCAAAAAGCTTATTGTGTCCGTGTTTTAAAACTTCATTAATTATTTTAAGGACATGTAAGGGCCTCTCCATTCTTAGTGCCAATTTCAAAGCTTTTACCAATTTCTTATCATGTAATAAATTTTGTAATTCTTGCTCTTGTAAAATCAATTCTTCTCTATCTTTCGCCAATTTTTCGCGTCGTTCCACGGTCACATCTTTTAGTTTGACTAATTTGGAATCGGATCCACCTGTTATTATTAGAGATTCGTTTCTGTTGACTGTCAATGACCATACTTTTCCGTCATGATTATCCAAGGACATTTTACATTCAGAAGTTTTTATATTCCAGAGTTTTAGAAGACCGTCTGCACCACTCGATATAATTTGCTGACCTTTACTTAAAAATTCTATTTTCAATACTGAACTTTCGTGACCTTCGAATGTTTTAAGACAGCTCAAATCAGCTATAGACCAAAGTTTAAGCGAACTATCGGCGGAAGACGTTAGCACCACTTGATCGACTGGTGAAAATCTAACACACCATATTCCTCTTCTGTGCCCTTTCAAAACTCCCAATAGTATTAAATCTTCAGACCAAAGTTTCGCAGTCTTATCCTGTGATGCTGTGGCAATTATTTTATCGTTTGGCGACACAGCAACACAATTTATATCCATTTGATGAGCTAATTCTGTATGCGTCGCATTTAATTTTACATCGACCACATCTTGATTTTTAGGCACATCCCAGATTTTTAAGCAATTATCTTGACTTACAGATACGAAAAATTTGTCTGATGTTTGAGCCGTAAATACTGACCCTACAGAAGCAGTATGCCTGTACCCTACTCCCAAACATTGTATTTCATTATTCGATAGATTAATCCATATTCTAACTGTATTATCTTTCCCTGATGATACAAACATGTCTGGTTTTGTTGGGAAATTTGCAAGCGATAAAACAATATCAGTGTGTCCTTTTACAATTTTACAATTCAAATTATCTATTTCATAATGCTTCAAGTCTCTACTATTGGTTGCAACAACAAAATGTGTCTCATCTTTTCCTATAAATATTATATCTAATATTTCATCTGTAAAACCAATCATTTGTTTTAAACAATTAAAAGTCTCCAAATCATGAATGATAATATTATGATCTACTGTAACAACTGATAGCATATTTCTTGCTTCATTAAATAGTAAATGAGTGATTGCTAATCCACCTTCCTCAGTTGCTGGGGAAACAAGACTATTGTTTTGTTCAAACATTAGACGACTCATTTGCATATTCCATACTTTAACAACTCCCTTTTCACCAGCACAAGCAACATATATACCATCCATTTCTAACTTCTTCTTGAAGTTAGGTATTCTGAATGATGGTGGTAATAATATTGCTGTCTCAATACTTTCATAGACAGAGAGAACTTTGAGAGCTTTACTTTCATTAATTTTCCATAGTATAAGAACTCTATCTCTACCAGAGCTGACCATATGCTCACCATCAGGTGTAAAAAGTAGAGATGTTACTTTACTAAAATGTCCAGAGTATATTTGTAGTTCTTTTCCAGATTTTGAGTCCCAAGATCTTATCTTTGTATCATCAGCTGCACCAAAGATTAATTGCTTCGATACATCTGGATGATATTTGACAATTGTGAAGACTCCCATAGCTCCATGAAGGCTACTAATACAAGTATAGTGATTTAGATCCCACAATCTGATGTTACCATCGGAACCACCAGATGCAATATTAGTATCAGTAGAATCAAATGCCAGTCGTGCTACTGCTCCTTTGTGACCAGATCGCCAAACCTTTTTTTGTTGTCCTGTATTTTTATCCCATAGTTTCATCAAACCACTTTTATGTGCAGTCACTACAATCTCATTATTGTTAGAGAGTTGGAATGTGTAAATCTGGTCAGTTTCTTCTTTGTCTTCATTAACCTCACCAATTGTTAAAACATTAGAAAGTGTGTTTATGTCAATAACTTTGATCACATCTTCGCATTGACAAAGAAATTGTCCTCCATCTGATGTCCACTGAATATCTCCACCAGTATAGAAAGCAGTGTACTCATTAGTCTTTTCATACCTATAATAAAAAAAAATTATATCAATTATTCTTTAAAATATATGTTTTTTTATGTTTACACACCATAACGTTACAAATTAATTTAAAAATACATAATATATTTTACCTCCTTAAAGAACAGGGTTATGATGATAAAATGCACGTTAAAGCAGTAACATTTATGTAGATCGGCATTAAAAGATAAACACAACAAAGCTTATTTAAAAATTCATAGTTATTTAAATTACAAGACTTTTTGGACTAAACGAATATCAAAGAAAGACCGGTGATAAGTAACAAAAATGAGTGGGGGTGTAAATAAATACTTACAATTCTTTTAGCATGTGTGCCATTTTGTCATATACATAAATTTTGATAAGAAATCTCTCTTGAATCTTGCAGTAGGTACCTTGGTTTTAAATTGATATTTATTTTCTTTTCTCACGTGGGCAAAAACGTCAATTTCTAAATGAAATATGACAAATTGACAAAAGTCAAAACGATACGTTTCGTTTCGTTTAAAGTTTAGACGTACACTGGAATTCATAAAATATAATTCTACTTCTAATGAAGTGGTAAGCTTTAAATCAAATAGAAGTTAAATCACTGAAAAAATTACTTTTTTTACAGTAAAGTTTCACAAAATATTGAAGCCAACCACGAATCTTTTTTTTCTATACTTTCTTCCCTTCTGCCTTTTTGAAGTATTACAAAGTCACAAACATCTGTCAATCTGTCATGTCAAACGAACAATAATAACATAACCTCAAATATTTCTTTAAAGTTATTAATATGTTAAAAAGTAGAATTTTTAATTACGTAAGCAAAAACTTTTCTTCGCAAAAAGTTACAAATAATGTTTGCCATCAAAATACTTTTGAAACGGTATATTCATTTCCGCAAATCAAGTATGTAGCAATTATTCACAGACTGAAAGTATATCATTTTTTGGGAACAGGTATAGCAATACCTAGCTGTGGCTTACTGGAAATGTTTAATGTCTTGTCGAGTAATGCGTTTCTCACGACATCATACATAGGTAAGTAATTAGTTATTTATGTATACTACAGGAAAGATACACCAAGTCTCTTGTTAATGCAAATTAAATTCTCTCGCTGTTTTATAAGACTGCTATGATACTCTTACTGCTTGAAGTACCTTAGTGTCCCATAGATTTCTTAATAATTAAACTACATGTGTGCGAGGAGAAATTATTAAATGGTAAACTGAGGTCCCTAAAAATAAAACGTAACTATATATTTGCATCAACCAGAACATGATTTATACAATAAACAAAACATATAATGAACTAATTACGTTTACTTTTAGGTATAACTGGAGCTGCTGTTTTATCACTGGCCAGTATTCCATTTCGGAATATGATAGGATTTTTATATATAAGTGAAGATAATAAATTTATAAAAATATCCTCAGTAGACTTCTGGGGGAGGCGGAAAGATAGAATAATAGATGCAGATGATTGGATACCATTATATGATTTGGCGCCAAAGTTTACCGACTCACTATATCGCACTCCACATCTATCTGATGGCACAAAGTATAAACTTGTTATGAAATATGGTAACATAATCAATGCTACGAAAGTAGGTCAAGTTTTAGAATAACTAACAAAGAAAATGTATTTTATACATCTATTTATTACGGGAATAGAAAGGAGAAAAAGAAAACAAGCAATATTAATGCATCACATCATTCTATTCCTTAAATATTACAATATTGTGAACCATTTTTAAAATATAATAAATTTAGATTAAATAGAATGGAAATCAATTGCATGTGTGTTTTTATGTCTATAATTTAAGTGTATTACTACCATATAAAATGGTTGCTTTAAATTGTTTACTTATCAATTAATTATTATCCATCTGTATTTACAAATTTATTACAAAATTACACCTATATATAAGACCTAAAGGGCCTCAAGTTTGTGTACCTCAGTCAGCCAAATAAAATAATAAGCATTTCACATACACAATAAAAATGTATTTTTACATTTTTAACATTTCTAACCAACAAGACAAGGCTCCCATCATTTTGTTACATTTTTACTCAAATATGTGAATTTCACCGAGAAATTATGGAATTTAGAATATAAATATAAAAAGGATAAAAGATTACAATAAATAAAATTGATAATACTAATTGTAATTTTAATACAGTTAATAAAATATATTTATTTATCAACTTGATTAGGATTCAAAAAAAATACTTCATATTGCATTGTATTAAACATAAATAAAAACAAATTATACATTAAAAACTGACAAATATAATAAATATGTAATATTAAAAAAAAAAACTAACTTGTATTCATGGGAACCCGACAACATTTACTTAGAAAATATAAAAGTTGTCGTATCTTTTAGTGCTACAAGGATTGCAGAAGATATTACAAAAATTTTCCTACTTGTTCTAGCGTATTCCTTATACTATGCCATTTTCATACTCTTACAGTATAAAATAGACACAAAATTCAACCCTTTCTCTAAGATTTTACTAAGGCAAGCCGATGTTGAATTTACAAATTATCTTGTTTTTATGAAACCTAAATTAAAGTGCATCTACTTTAATGTGACAAGATGGATATAAATTATATTCCACAATACTGTTTGCATGGCTAAAGCTTGAGAAACAGGGGTTCTAGTAGCCCAATGCTTCATTAATTCACTTGCTGATTATCATAAGTGTTCTATGTGTTTGGTTTTTATCTAGGACTAGGCTAGGTCTAGAATTAATTTCTAGCCATGTCTACACTATCTGTGATTAGTCAACCCATGCTTGCGCGGGCTGGTCTGTGGTGAAGGGGCTAACTCCGTTCCTCTCCATTGCATCGAGGATTTCACACACATAGGCCGCAACGTCAGCCCGACTTTGCTCTATACCTTTTATGAATGGATGCTCTAATAGCCTGTTGTATTTTGGTCGCTGAGTTTCTTCTTTTATGAGGCTGAAAAATTAGTATGAGGTAAATTTAGTATAAGTATATAGTCATTTCGATTCTTGTCTGTCTGTAACTATATGTAGAAGTAAACTTTTTACTTAAAAATCCATTCAATTTTTTTCTCATAGATCTATGTTTAATGCAAATCAAATACACTACAAAAGCTAAAGTAGGACTTTCATCCATCATATCCTATTTTTCAAGAATAACATGTTATACCATAAATTTAGCAAAAATAACATATCACATTTATTCAATTTACAGCCTTAACTTATAAACTGCTTATAAATAACTTACCAAGTATTGACAAAGTGTACAAAGTTGTTTGAGAATGAGTTGTTCTTGTTGGTAAGACGTGGGGGATCACCTTGTACTACTTGTTGTAACTGTTCAAACACTGAACCCCAGCGGGGGTACGGAAAGGCTCCTGTTGCCACTTCCATTAATGTTATTCCGAGGGACCAAACATCAGAGCGCACATCATATCCTCTCGCACGACCTGGGTCAATCCGTTCTGGCTAAAAAATACATTTTACAGTTAGTTTATAAGATTTTTTGTCTGAATGTTTTTTGCCATCACCATACTGAATCAATTCATTCATGGAAGGCGTTCTGCAGCTACCATCACATAAAAAATTAAATTTTGTTTTTAAAATGGTATAATTTATCAAAATTATTTAATTTAATAAAACATATGTTATACTTACCGCCATGTAGGGTCTACATCCAGCATCCCGAGTCCGCGCTATTGAGTCCACCAGTTTACCTGATATACCAAAGTCACATAGTTTTATGTTCCCCCTTCTGTCTAATAATATGTTAGAAGGTTTTACATCCCTGAAAATAAGCATCACAATTTTTTACAACAAATAAACATCCAGGTTGTTTTTGAATTTACCTTTGTCTTAGATTAAATATCAAACAATGTTAGGTCAAACATTTTTTTTGGTTTAATCACTTACCGATGAATAATTTTTAACTTCTCCTTTAAATAATTTAAAGCTTTGACTGTTGCAAGAGTTATTTTAGCTAAAATAGTTTCAGGTATTCGAGTCTGCATCCTTTCACAAATGAACTTGTAAAATTTGTCTAGAGATGTGTCCATCAGTTCCATGCATATCCAACAATCACCCTGAAAAAATATTTTCCTTCTATAACATAGAACTTTTTAAATTCATTCTATGCCACTACAACTTTTTTTTGAAAATGAACTTGCCAGGCAAGACAGTGGCACACAATGTGTTAGAAACAAATCTTAATAATATTGTAAATGCATAAGTTCAGATGTATGGATGGATGTTTATTACAAGGTATCTCCATAACAGCTCCACAAATCTTGATGAAATTTGGCACAGATGTAGAACATAGCCTGGAAGAACATATAGGGTACTTATTAAGTTATTATTTTTAATTCTGCATGGATGAAGTCAAGGGCGAGAGCTATTTTAGTATTAAAAAAAACATAAGCTATCCAAGCAACACTTTTTTGTACTTACTTCCTTAAATAGTGCCCCATAAAACTGTACAATGTAGACACATTCATTACTTTTCATGACAACTTCAAGATCCATAAGCAACTGCTTCTGTTCCTTTTCATCCACTGTGGAGCGAATCCTCTTCACAGCCATTACTCTATTGGTTCTGTTATAAAATAAGTTCTGTTAAAGTTAAATGTTCATAGATGATATGAAAACATGGTAAATATAATAGAATAAATACATTTTAGCATTCTAAAGTAAACAAAAACAGTCAACACAAAAGCAAATCTTTAACAAATTGATTCATGTTATTTTCACAATCACTCAAGTTGATCAATTTAAGTCTTAAGTTAAGGTAAAGTAATTTTATTTTCATTAACAATTTTTATTTAGATAAATAAATAATCTGTACTTACTTTCTGTGAACCATTTTATTTACTGCACCAAAGGCACCTCTACCAATTTCACCAAGATCCTGTAAGTCATCTGCAGTAAAATCATATATTTCTGTAGCTGATAATTGCAACTTTCCTGATGACTGCATTGTAGGATAAATTCTACATCTGTCTCTGAAAATACAAAAACGAGACTAATAAACAATGAAAAGAAATGGTAATCAAGCTTAGACAAGAAGAAACTGATAATAGTTCTTAAAAATTTAATTTTTTCCATAAATTATTACTGTTATAGTCGCAGGTTGAACTACATTTAGTGAAATATGTTAAAATGCAATCGGAAATGCTAATGTTTCTCGAAATAAACACATTTGTTTAGTTTTAATATTTACCTGGTATTGTCAGGCAAAACGTCTCTGATAGTACGCGCTGGGACTCTCGCTTTCGGCCCCGGTGGATTCGAAGGGAACGGCATAAATGCTGCCCCATCACCTGATGGTCCACCAAGCTGTAAATCTAACATTTTGCGTTTTTCTGAAGTGAATAAATTTAAATCTGGTTTTGGCACGTTTGGTCTACTTGGCCCTGTAAAAAATAAATTCATAAACATTTATTTAAGCATGTAAACCTACTTATATAAGAAGAATTCATTGATAAAGCGAACTGAATGTTTTTTGATCGAGGTTTACCTTGACTTGACGATACTTCGCCATTCTTCGACATCTTTATAAACACTGCAAAACAACAATCAATTATGTTGAAGGCCCCTATTTTAAGTGTTTACTCCAAAATCCGCCATTTGAAGTTAAATTGCAATGTTTAGTTTAATTTAACAACACATTTTAAGATGTTTTGACTAAATAATGCATCGTAGGTGCCATAAAATTCGACAACAGAAACAGACTATAGACAAGACACACGACAAAATTTGACATTTTCACAGAGTATCCAGCAAAGAGTACATAAATTTTCAGCGTCTATGATATTTTTAATTGAAAGTGTTGCCACTATTCCAACATCTCGGTAACAGACTATATACATATAAACTGATTACTCAAGTTTTTTTCGTGAAACTGATGTAATTTTTAAGAGTACGTTTTAGGTTTAATAATAATACTGTACGAATTGTGTTCCCGCGGTACTGTTACAATTCTCACCTCGAAATGATTCGAACAGTGCCCAATAAATATACGGAACTTTTTGGGTATTTAGGTATGGGGTTACCGTATTTATTTAGTAGAATTCATATATTTTAACGTGTAGTACGTTAAAATATGTAAATCACTAGACCAAATGAAATTAGGAAATGCTGATAATGAGTGCACAAAGGAAGTGATTTCATAAGTTTTTTTGAAAATTCTATATGTATATAATACACATGGTATATATTTATTTTGGTTTCCATAATGTTATATTCTTTTCTGTTTTTTAGATACTTTCGTACTTGTTTCAATTTGTCTAACTGCATCTTCATGTTTACTGTGTCGTTTAGTTTTGCTTTTTTCTGTGACAACACTTTTCACATCATCATGTTGACCATTAGTAATTTCTTGATTACTGTCATCTATAGACCCATTTCTGTTTCTGCTATCCTTTCTTTTGAGAGACTTTGATTTTACTTGTGGAGTCACTTGCTCACATCCATCACCTATAGCTCTTTCAGCCACATTAGGTTTTGTCTTGTTGAAATCAACATATGAAACATCAATGACTTTAGATTTTGATGGCTTTGAATCCATAATTTCTTCCTCATACTCATTTTCTATCCACCTGAAAATGAAATAAATTATTTTAATGATCTCTGAATAAAATTATAGTATTTATTAGTCAATATGATGAAAGACAGGGTTTAAAATTGGTTTCAACTTTTGACATGAATATAATTACCAAAAAGATCCTAAACAAAGTTAAGTTGAAATGTGTGTCACAAACATTTTTCATATTTTGTTACCTTTCATCAAGTTCTCCTCTAATATATGGCAACGCTCCATACAGATCCAAAACTACAATTCGAAATACAACTTCTTGTCCTTCATCAATAGTAGTACCAATCCATTTGTTGCCTGGTTCTTCTGTGGGTCTTGGTATAACAACATTGAAAACTCTGTAAGAAATATGAAAAGAAGATATAGTATGCTAATATACATTTTAAAGGAAGCAGTTTTCTAGCTATGAAAATATCTGTATTACTCCAAAAAATATTGTTAGACACTGTTTAGTTACACAGGAGTTTTAACCCTTTGGCCGCTGCTGTTTGACATTATTGATGTCAACATGGCTCAATGTTTCACCATAAATCTGATTTGTCAAAAATCACTGCCGGGTGCTAGATTCCCAGTATAAAAGGGTTGATGTATAAGCTAAAATGTATTTGAAACACTGTCTCACATTTTTATGGTAAGGCCCTATAAGCTTAGTAACTCGAATACACTTTTTAGAACTGTGCACTCTTACTTGTCAATTTGGCAAAAATAAAATTAATAAGTGAGATTAAATTAAAATATGTCATTAAGCCAGTAGGAAGTGCAATGATCTTTAACTATCTAAACAAATAATGATAAATTCAATCAAACAAACTAAAAATCATCTGAGGATCAAACCTACATTAAACTTGTGACAACCTAATATTTACAAACAAGGGTATAAAATGTGGTATCTTACCTATGAACCAGAATTCCTAAATGTGTAACACTCTTTTTGTTGACAATGCCTTTTAAAGTAGCACCTACACGGGGTTGAAACACAAAGTAGTCAGCTTGTACTTGAAAATATATATCGCCATTGTCATTTCGAATTGTCCCAACATTTTGAAGAACACGTAAATTTTTGTAACTCATTATTATTCCTTGAAATCTGTAACAAATTAAAATATAAACAATTGATGTAATAAAAGTATCAGTTGCTAAGAATATAGGGTATATGCCCTATATTATGAATTAAACTTCTGTGGAACCTTTATAGATTTTTTCTTTTAGTTAATGTATATAATATATTCATTACACACTTCCTAAAGATGGTTATGTTACAAAAGGCATATTTTATTGAAATATATTTTGTTAATTGTATTGCAAAAAAATCTACTTACTCTTTATCATATTTTCCAATTTTGTAATCTAATAACTTTTTTATAGACTCTTTTAAGTTCCCTAAACACCAAGGTTGTAAAGCTAAATTTTGAGTCACTTTCCTTTCAACAACACAAGAATTTTTATCATTGGTTAGTTTTCTCAACTCTTTTAATTCGAATTTTATAATAGCAGACATCTTTTAATCATTAATTTAACCAAATGTTATAAAATAACAAAACATTACAAAAATATTCCCCTCATATCATGTCACTTATGTCAAAGCGACTTTGTCTAATTATGTCAAAAAATTGTTTTATTTAAAGAATGGAAAAAATAATAGGTCAGTGTTTGCATGACAAATTTATACTTTAAATTTAAAATATCATATTTCACTGTAAATTTATAAAGTATGGAAAAGTTAAAATGCAAAGGAAAGAATTTAAATATTAACACCCTTGATCGCAGCTTGAAGTTTGAAACAAATCATATTGCGTTTGTCCCAATTGTCGAGCTTGTCAATGTCAAGCACTAAGCGTCAACATTAAATGTAGTGAAATGTCAAATGGTCTTTTCATTTCATTTTGTAATTAAAATTAAAGCGTTTGATTCAATGCAACATTTATGATTATATTTAACGCCATAATGAGAAATCTTACTAATAAATTAATTTTATTGAATAGATGTCAATCACAGCTAAGCCGATGTGCGTTCAATAGGTAATGCAAAAATAAACATAACCTTACAAATGTTTCTTTTTGTAAATAACTCCTATTTTTATGTTTTTTTTTCAGTACCGTGAAGATAACTCAAAACAGGTTTTATTCTCGACCAACAAGTTTTCCTGATTATTATCAAAATCCAATATTTAGAAAGGAAGATCAGGCAAAGCTGATTGAAAACAATGACCT
>DWHV01000286.1:0-11576 GCA_018248035.1 Papilio joanae | reverse complement strand
GGGCGAGGACGGGCGTTGGCGTAGGCACGGAGGCGGGCGCGGGCGCAGTGAGCGTCAGAATGGGCACGCTTTGGCGTGCCGTCTCTATGACCTTGTGCATTTCGGAGCGCGAGCTGAGCAGAAGCTTCACTTGGATCTCTTTGATTTTGCCGCCGTCCAGCATCATGGCCTGGCGCGCGTCCTCGTCCGTGCTGTAACAATGCACAAACTCAAACTTAATGCTATTGCTTTATGCAAATTTGCTCACGACGATTGCGTATAAAAATATAAATGTAAGGGGACATATTAGAAATAAGAGGATCTTTTAATTACACACAAGGTTACTTACTACATTCAGAGTAGAAATCCATGAATCCGTTATCATATGTTATAGACAGACTAATACTTTAAGTAATTAACTTATTATCTAATATTTACTCTTATGAGTACGTATATATGTGTACGTTATAACGTAAAAGTTTTCTATTCATTGGCACGGTCTTGGTGTACCTCACCTTTATCGATATCAATGGCTCGTTACTTATAGATCAACTACTGCGCAGAAATATGTATCTCCTTGCTTAAGTTTACTGTTTGTAATTGTTCGTTTCAATATTAAAATTGTATTACATTCAATACAATAATAAATTATTGCAATAACTATGTAACCTTTTTTGTCAAACTTACTGACCATAAATGCGTAACGCCATGAGGATATCGGCAAAGGTTCTGCGCATAAAAAATAATTTCCTTTTTTTAGGTTTATAGATATCCGATATCTACCAATGTTTGCATACATTTAACCGACGTTTTAACTATCAAGGAAATTATCGTGATGTAACACACTTCTCTGCTAAAAAATTCAAAAATATGCGTGAAGTCAACCAACAACCTGCACTGATGCAGCGTGGTTAACAAAACCCAGACATATCCTTAACTTAGAGTTCGCTCGAGCTACGAGGTGGAGCCGTGTATGGCTGACCATTATGTTTAAACATATTTTAGACACTGATCATAAGTTCTATTAGAGCGATCTTAACTGTAGCCTATAAAATGTAATATAAAAATATGACATTAAGTACACATAATGTACATATTTGCAAGCGTTTGTTCCGACTAATGTGGATGATGACGACGATTTTGGCGGGACTTTTACTGGAAGATAGCTGATGTTTGCGGTAATAACATAGGCAACTTTTATTATTTTTAATCCACGCTTATGAAGTCTCGAGCAACAGTAAGTGCATATATAAAAATTGTGCAACATTCGGACGTTAGAAGTGTGTCATCAAATATTTAGCAACTTTTTATATATTTTTGGATGTATGCACACGGGGTTACGGGCACCGGGTTACGGGGCAGGTTCACATCGGTCATGTTTTCAGGAGTATGCGAGGAGTGGCCACAGCACGTCTGAAGATTAACTAAATTAAGATCTCGCTTGAAAATCGCCTTCCGAATCTAGCGCTGCGAGTGGAATTCGACTTTGTGTGTGGCAATAAATGTTTTTTCTTTCTTTCTTTCTTTCTTACTTAGATTCAATGAACTGCCCGAAGTTAAGAGGGCACATCGAAGTAAATAGTATCGGGCGTATCGTTTTGGTGGTGGGTTTCCATTGATACAAAACTTATATAAAACATTAAATATGAATGAGTATAGAAATACACTTTTATTTGCTAATTTTGGACAATTAACAACATAGATAAATAATCTGCTTACTAATCTGTTTTTGTATATAATCCTGGGCCTGACCTCGTGAGAGGATTATAGGCAATACCTAACATAGACTGTTTAGACTTATATCTTTTGGGTTCCGAAAAGTAAAGTAAAGTTCGAAAGGTAATAACGGAACCCTTATAGGATGATTGTTGTTTGTCCGTCCGTCTGTCAAGACACCTTTCCTCAGGAACGCGTGGAGGTATCAAGCTACAGCAACAGGTACAGTCGTTAACGCCCCATATTTACATGGATAAAAGAAAAATTGCTAAAGTCGTAAATTTTACTTATAAATATACAAGTTTTTTTACGGCACACTCTGTGTGCGAGTCCGACTAGCACTTGGCCGGTTTTTACATTTACCTAATCTTACAGGTGGGCTATTTTAATAGGTCAGATTTGACACTTCATTAAAACCCAACAACATAACCTTGTAAGGATGGGCATAAAACATTAGCTTTTTTGAAGTTAGAACTGCACTATTGCTCTTTATTTTTTTTCAAATTTCGATTATATATTTATTGTAATAACCGCCCGCGACTCTGTCCGCGCGGAGTTAAAATAAAACTTATTTAGTAGCCTATGTATTCTTCCAGACCATGTTCTACATGGGTGCCAAATTTCATTTAGATCCGTTCAACCGTTCTGGAAATACCTTCAAAAAACATCCATCTATCTAAACATTCATATTTATAATATTGGAATTCGAATCGAATAATTTTAAATTTTTACTTAACATTCACTTTAATCGATGTTTGTAATGAAAGCTAAAATTAATAGAAGAATCTAGTAAATTGTAGTATCCTAGTAAATTGGGCCACCTATAATAGTAATTCCTTATTTGTTAATTTTTTCCCTTTTTTTCATATTGCCATTATTCTAGTTGGAAAAAAAAACAGAGATAACATTGATTTATTACAAGTGTATCGGCTGGCACTAGAAGTTCAAGGTTATGGTAACAGTTTCCCGTTCGATGTGATGTGTTATATTTCAACTAACATAAACTTTTATATTGATTATTTTTATAAGAGGATGTAGAACCACCGAGGTGATAATCAACGCGCATGGACGCAACGTTATAGGAACTGCCGATGCGTTGCCAGCTTTTGAGAAAAAGTTACGCTTGATTCTTAAAGAACGACTCGCTAAGATTCGAAAAATTATATATACTTCGAAGTACAGTCGCGGAATTCTGCGGTGTTCCAGTTATTGAAAAATTACCTTGTTTCTGGCAATAAGACAATCTGCCCCATTTTATAAATAACTAGACATGGGTAACTCAATTAAAATAGATAACCTGCAGATCAGCTCATGGTTAACATATCTGAAGCTGATCAGTGAACCAGCTCTCAGGTCATCTCAAGTCTGAACTGTTGAACCGCACGTCTTTATATAATCAATTAGGTAGCAGTCAGTTCCGCAAACGACGGGATAACAGTAAAAAACAATTAGTCGTGTACCACTAACCAACTTATTTTGCGTTGCTTTATATTAAAAAGCTGCGTCCCATTGGTTGTTTTCGCCTCGTCGTCTCAATTCATACGAAACGTAAAATAGACTGACACTTTTAAGGCGGAACACCGCCAGTTTCCCCGACTGTACAGTCGCCATCGTTTACGGTGTTCCAGATATAGAAAAATTACCTAGCTCCTCATAACGAACTTAAACTCCGCCCCTTGCGCTATCGTCTTATTGACCAAATAAAAGTATCACCAGCACTGTACCCCGTACCATTGTACAGTGTGAAATACATTTGTTATATATTTTCCGATCATTATAGTTTCATGAAGTTGTCCAACGATTGTCGCTTTAGAGGAAGAACACGGTCAGCGAACTTCTATTCTCGAGGTTTACCTATCGTCTTTCCCTTAAACTCTCAAGAGGTATTAAGAAGCGAGAGAGGTGTGAGGATCGCGTCAAATGTAGGTCCGTGGTCTCCGGCTATCCCTCTGGGTCACGGGCATGTTGTTGTTCACCAATGTGTCAATCTTTTTGGCGGATCAAGGTCAGCTGCGCGATGCTAAGTGCGTCTTCACCGGCATGTCTTTATGCCCCGGTACGCCTAAAATTGTGTTTTCTGCGCTGCGACTCGTGCGATGTACTGCGACTCCCAAGATTTTTGGCATTTTTATTTCTAATATGTCATTGTGTTACCGGCAAAGATAGTTATCTGTAATGGCACTTCTGTGTTCTGATTATGTTGATATATTTGATTTATTCGTTTGAAACAATTGGTGAGCTTAGCAGCGGAAACTTCCTACTTTGATCTGTACTTTTAAGTTATATTGTGTATGTGAGGAGTAGTTCACGATTCATATATTCGGTTGGTAACAATACTTGTCTTTGTCTTCCAATTCGCAAGCGGATTTAGTTAATAAAAAAGATAAAATCACTTTTGCTTATTGCACCAGCCATGGCAGAATATATGATGCGCTAGAATTTGCCTACAAAGATTTTAGCTTAAAGAGTACGAAAAGGTAAAAATGTACAAATAAATGAAAGTGAATCACGAATAAGTTTTGTTCCAATCATAGCAGGCCTTTAACCATATTGAGTACACGGGTGCGACAGTATGAAGCATCTAACAGCAAGCATCTAACCTACATACCAAAAAGATATTTAGAAAATGGAAACCGAAAAATCTTTTATTTTTTTTAGATAGGTACATCTTCATCACACAATCACCGCAGTTCACGATTCGGTAGTCGAAGTTTTCCCACATTCCTAATTTCAAGAGTATCTAAGTGTATTGTGGTAACAATGGTTGATAGATCAGATAGCTGCAGTTGTTGCGAGAAAGGTGAGGCACAGTCGCTCCAGTACCTGATAGAACACCGAAGGGAAGTAGAACAAATAAATACCTCATGAATTTATCTTAGCCCCTTTTCCCTTTAGCGCAGTGGTTCCGAACCAGTCATCCATAGAAACCAAAATATGATACGAGAATTATTTTTAAATTCAGAATTAAATCGCTTAATATAGCTATTTTATCTTTTTCTCAACAAATTAATTTTGTGAATAAGGACTTTCTGCTTTGTCGATGACTAAAAATAAGGCGTGGAATCGTCTCGAAAGTATTGATAATTTGCATTTAGCTTCGAGTAAAAATACCAGTCTTAGGGCCTTATCATACTAGCGGTTTGCGAACGGCTTCGGGGCGGAGCGGCCGCGCAGCGAATACGTCGCGGACGCGCAACGTTTTCGTTGCGTGTTTACGACGTATAGTACACTCGCTCGGTAACAAAATGGGTTCCGACGAGGAAACACTGCTGTTGGTTATGTTACTTCGAAGACGCAGGAGACGCAAACGAAAGCATCGACGATCGATCCATTATCAATTAATCGACTGGATGAGTTGTGACTACTTTGTGTTGTTTTGCAAACGAATAAAAAATAATCCTAAAAAATTTCGTTCCTACCTGCGAATGTCAAGACCTACATTTTATGAGTTGTTGCATCTGATACAAACTGACTTAAGACATGAAGACACACATTTGAGATTATCAGTGTCAACTGAAGAAAAAAAACGGACGGGCTGGTGTTTGTACGAGTGTACAAAATGGCGTCCACGCTGCTATTCGCGGCGATCTCGTTGCGCGTCCGCGACGTATTCGCTGCGCGGCCGCTCCGCCCCGAAGCCGTTCGCAAACCGCTACTATGATAAGGCCCTTAGGATAGCCGAACTCGTAAAAAGATATATGTTTAGAAAATAAAATTAATACAAAATTCATCCTAAAACATATATATTTTTTAGTTAGTTTGATTATTAGTTTATATTTATTATACATGTCTATGAAAAGGTATAGAACCTTTGTCTTAGCAACTAGTGAAAAATGTGTCTCATACTCAGGTTCCGTAAGTCTATGCTTGTTTTGGTAGACTGATTTATTCAGTTCCGTCATAATTTTTCACAAAGTATAGCGAATATTTAAACGTATTGGTATGATCAATTTACATCAGGTGAGCTACTTAATAAAAAAGGCAAAAACCTCACATGTAACATACATAGTTTGAAAGAAAATTAAGAAAACAGAGGCACGTCAAATCCCATTCATGACGGCCATATTGATTATTTAACATTTTAGTTAACCTCACGTGTAACATACATTGATATGGTAGAATTGATAGTCTGAGAGAAAATTAAGAAAACAGAGGCACGTCAAAAACCATTCATGGCGGCCATATTGATTTTTTTAACATTTTAGTTATTTTGTAAAGTGATATTGTAAAAATACTTAATTTTATATATTATGTTTTACGTGTTTCACAATAAATATTTTGCAATTAACGGGTTTTAGCGTAATTTTTAAGTTGTCAATGATGTATGTATGGGTTTGATTAGAATCACTTTAAAATATCTACAAAATAATAAGACAGAAATATTCACGCTGGCAAACCTTTATCGAATGAATATTGGAATCGCATAGCTCGGCTTATAGTGGAGATAAGACTTATACATAAGTGTCTGAAGGTATAATGAAAAGATAAGGGTAGTAATTTATGCACTGCCTGTCCCCAATATGCAACCTGTAAAACAAAACCCTAAGGCAACTATGCTTGAGTCAAAGCTAAAGATGACCAAGTGAAGGTGTTGGTCCTCGTTCAATTTCCATGTCCGTCGCTCCACCAAATTAAGCAAAATTAGGTACGGTCACATTTGCTCGCGGTGCACTAATAACATTTTTTTTAGGTCGTTAAAAATAACATAATAAAAGTTTACGGCTATTCAAAAAACAACTATAATTTCCTGTGGAAATTTTTAACAGTTTATTTCGACCCTCTGTTCAAAGATATGCCGAAAAGACCACTCCAATTGCTTATACATCTATTTATACCTTACGCAGATAACTTAAATTGTGCCACACTACCTAAAATATTGTGGTAATCAATGATTCGTTAATTAAGAAATTAACTTCGTTTATCGTTAAATTCTCGAAAATTTAACGCAAGTTCATGTTAATCGTTAAAAGTTAACCATACCAAAATTATACTGCTTTTGGGGCTGAGAGAAATAGGTAAAGCAAGTGAAAAGATCTTTTGATGACCTTTGATAATATATGCACGAATTACACACAGTTTTGTAAATTGAATTTACAATTTCACACTTATTGTGGCGACACTTTTTTCACTATATTAATTTCACTACATTCTCTAACACATTAATTCGATTTTTTCACACTTGATTACTTTTATTGCAATTGAACCTATAGTCAGATAGTGGTATTTGTATCTAAAGTATTAAACAAAGTCTAAAAGTATGAATGCAGTAGTGTTTTGTTTTCGAACCTTCTTTTGATTTTGTCCTATTGGTCGCGACTTTACCCTTTGATGCATCACATTTGCACGCGAAGTTCACATATATCTACGGCAACTCGTTCGTTCACAATTCGAGTCGCCCAACATAGCTGAACTTACGCGTGATGTGCCGCGTAATTTAAACAAAATGACAGCACGTCTTGCAGTTTCTAATTTAACGATTAATGGACTAAATTAACGGAAGTTAATAAAAACTTTATGACGTTATCTCAAAAGTTAATCCGTTAAACAAAAAGTTAAAATCGTAAATTAACGATTAACGAGTTAATGCCCACCTTTGGACATACGTAATTTGTTGGAGAACCCTAGGTAGTAACTATTTTGAAGTACCTCCGAGGACGGTGAGAAAGATTTTTATATTACTAGCAGCACCGGTATCACCGCCCTCTCAACCTTGCCAGTTATACGTTGAATTTCAAGACATCCAGTAGGTGTGGCGATTGGTAGCTTTTATCATACATGTTACAATAACACAAACAAAATGTTGTAACAATTGTTTATTCCACTCTATACTATAATCAATTTAAATGTTTATTAGTAAAAAAGGGGCAAAGGCAAGGGTAGAGTTACTTTCTATGGGCAAGGCTGTTTACAATAAAATAAATGCAATTTAACTGTAATACCGCTAATGACGGCGACTGTACATCATAAAGGCTTTAGAAGTAAAACTATTGACTAGACTAAGTAGGCAGCTCCTGCTCCTATGTGAAGGATTTCCGACAGCAATACTGAGTCATTTAGCCTGACGCAGCAGGAATGTTTTTTTTTTGAGTCTGAAATTGGCCTACAAAATTTTCTATCATATCGTCAAACAAAAAACAGATTATTTACCAATAAGTGATTAAACAGGATCATCCTAACTAACCTTAAATTTACTATATAGCTTAAATAACCGTAAATTAAAATACCTTAGAAATGAAGAAGTTCTACGCTTGCTTATTGCATATCCTACAGAATAAATACTTACGGAAAGTTTTACAATTTATTGATGAGAAATATAATAGTAATATTTCATCACATCGATGATAAGGAAACGGTGCAATTCCACGATGCCTGTTTCTGCGGACGGATCCGGATAGACCGTGGAAACAATGACCGTGGTAACCCAGATAAGCCCCTGTCCTCGTCCTTCGGACCAGTCGCGAATCGGTAAATTGTTGCGCTGAAAACCGTGGCCATCCGCAGAATAATACACTGAGGCATTCAAACTTAATATTCTGACATTTATTCGTCAATAACACGTGTTTTCACTGCAAGGGACGGCTTTGGGATAGGGACTTTATTTTTAACGGTGCAGCATATCAAGATCGAATGGGCGCGTTGATATTTGAAAGACATAGCAAGTTGATAGCATTAGCAGTTTCTTTTAGTCCTATATTCTTAAGCTAGAAACACATAACTCAAAATGTCCCTATTATAAAATATTGGAGGGTCCATAACTGTTGTATAGATAATTGAGGAAATCCTATCGGATATATAGGTTTCATACGAATAATACGTTAAGTACACCTTACCATATTTCAACTAAGCAGACAACAACGACAACGGGTAAACATACAGCAACAGGGTGTCGGTTTCAGGCAGACAATTATGACTATATCCGTTAAAGTTTCTCTTATTAGCCTAGAATTGTTTTGTCAATAAGTTTTATTTATGTACAGCAGGCTCGAAACATTTGTTTCTCCAAGTTTACTATACGCACTAGCCTTAGCATACACGTTATTTACTGCGAAGCAGTTATCAGGCTTCTTGACGTCAGCTCCTTTGGGTTGTAGGGTGATGTTAAAACTTTTACTTTAATAATTTTTTAACTGTCAAAAGCAAGAACTATTTTCGAATCCTTTTATTCACTCGGAGAGTAGTTAAGTAGGTTTGCATCGTACAGCCGTGTTATTTTGCTGCGAGGATATCGATAAACTAGTCATCTATTCCTTGCATAGGGAATTTCTTTCAATTTGCTTGCCTTCGAAAAGTCGTAACCCCCCAGTACAATGATCACAATACCAGAGGAAACCAGGTGTGTTACCGATCTTAGTTGGTATCTAGGAAATACCGTCGGCGACGAATGTATACGATGATGTTCGTTTATCAGAAAGACTACCAATATTTTTAATTGTAGAGTCAGTTAAGTGGCAATTGCGTAACCTAACATATATTTTTCATAACAAAGTAGATTATGTGTAAAAGTTAAGCATTCATTATTTTCCTATATCGATTAATCCTTCGTGAACAAGGGCGGTATAGGGGTAGCCGCAACCAACGAGCATGTGTGCATGGATGGAACAAACGATAGAGGTATGCCGGGCGCCAAATCGAAATCCGTTGTCTCTGCCTACCCGTTTATGCAGCGGGCGTTATAGTGTGATAACTTGTCTATGCTTGGCCATATCAAGCCTATACGAGTTTGTCGAGGTCAAGAACATAATATAGATATTTTGCCTATTTCTTATAATGCTTGCAGTTCAGAAACAATGACAATTACTTCATTTGTCAATTCCTTGTGTTGACGAGTCCACTCTGCACCGCCCCGCCTTGCTATTGTAGCGGCGTACACACGCCGTCACCGATTGAGCGGGGTAAAAATGAAAATTTGTTAGCAAAACGATACGTCATTCTCGCTTGCATGGGTTGACGGAACGAGTTTGCCGAGGCGTCCACTCGCCATCAACTCCACCGCGCCTCGTCTGGTCGTGAGACGGGGCGGTTCCGTGCAACGTGACAAATGCGCTACAAGCCCTTGAGCTAGAAGTATGTTTTGAGAGGTTGAACGGAGATATTCGAGACCTACCTAGTTTTTCAGTCAATAATATTGTAAAATTAGTGATATAATTTTACTTTAAAAAACAAAAACACATACTTACCACTATGATATTATAATATCACGTCTGTCTCAATAAAAACACTGACATAAGAGCATATCCTAAAGAATCAACTTTGGTATTTTTTATGTAATAACTTAATAATAATTTTACATAAGCTTCAACATATCTTTGATTTTAAGGTAGACATAGTATGATTAAAAAAATTAAAATAAATTATCACGAAAAAGATTTACGGTTGTGATAGTATCTTTTATAAAATGGAACTTGTTTCTTATTTTTCACGAGTTTTCATTGGGGTGTACTACTGTTGAGAAAGCTTAATATTTTTCTTCTATGTGTAAGTACAGTCGCGTCCGTTGGCGGTATTCCACTTTATAAGCAATACCTTTTGAAGGCCTTGAAGCAATAAAGGTTGGTAATTTTTATAATAATAATGTGATATTGCCATAGGAGTACAAAGCAGGTAACTCGCAATGATTTTTTATTCCCTTCAACATCAAGGAATAAATTCTTTCTTTGTAAGATGTAACAGAGTTAAAGATAATTAGATGGTGCAAGGAAATTTTTATGTAACTTAAATACAGCAAACAGATGTGATTGTACTCAAATAAGCATTGAAATAGAATGTCCTACAGCAAAACATTATTTTACACATGAATAGTTCACATAGCATAACAGAAATACTAATTTAGTTTTTCGGATAGTCCCTACTATATATAAAGTGATCAGGTCAAATCGACAATGTCATTTTTCATTAGAAATTAGTTCCCTATAACATTCATGTGTAATAAAGGTCGCAGACAGTATTATTTATAAAATTGGGGAGGTTTTTATTAAGTCTGATGTCGTCAGCTTGTACAACTCCCAATGAAGGGCTCAGAGACTACCCGTGTAGGGTGACTAGTTCATTGTAAACCACGAAGGTCCAGTGTGTGTTGGTTATGAATCTATTTTTTATCAAGTATTTATCAATATAGTGGAATCATAATGTAAATTTGGTATAGAAAATCTTATATTCACCTCACAGATATTTTGCATTTAATTATTACTTTATAACTGACTACAAAAAGTTTTTAGCTGCTTGTGAATGTATTTTTTTCTACGTTGGACTTACTATAATGATGAAGAGAATTTACGTAAGACACTATCATAACAACCAAATGCATGAACTTCAAATGTATTCATCTATTTTATATCTCCCGAGAGTATCTATTTAAGGCTCTTTTATCCTGTATATTGTCAAAAGTCATATTGGTAAATATAGTTAATAGTTTTATATTATACACTTTTTAGACACATATTTTAGAGGCAACATTCAGTATAAGTTTGTAGTCTTCACAATCATGTTCAAAATATAATCCAGCAGAAAAATTACTGGCCAGATAAGAGATTTTGTCATATTTTAGAATTTCAAATATGCCATAATTGATTCTGTTGAGCATATATAGTATGTGCCATTTTTGTATAAAGACAATATTTTGTTATAATTCGTTTATTAAAAATCTTAGACAACTAACTTTTACTCACACCTACTTAATTTTATTTAGATCTTTCACTTACTCACTTTTTTATTAGCTTAAAGATATTTCAGATTTTTTTTATGTTTGAGAATGGTACATATAGCTACCTGAACGCAATGAAAGCATCTCCAAGCTCGCCTCCTACAATGTGCACACCTCCCTCGGGAATGGAAAGGCCCCGAAAGAAGTTCCTAATGTCCAGAGCATTGGCTGACCAAGGAAG